>CM072671.1:10000-20000 GCA_036884735.1 Huso huso | reverse complement strand
ATGTGCCACAGAGCCACTACAGAGCCAGTCTATTCAGCAGCCACAGCCACAGAGCCACTATTCAATGTGCAGAGCCAGTCTATTCAGCATGTGCCACAGAGCCACCACAGAGCCAGTCTATTCAGCATGTGCCACAGAGCCACTGTGCCACAGAGCCAGTCTATTCAGCATGTGCCACAGAGCCACCACAGAGCCACTACAGAGCCAGTCTATTCAGCATGTGCCACAGAGCCACAACAGAGCCAGTCTATTCAGCATGTGCCACAGAGCCACTACAGAGCCAGTCTATTCAGCATGTGCCACAGAGCCACTACAGAGCCAGTCTATTCAGCCACAGAGCCACCACAGAGCCAGTCTATTCAGCAGTGCCACAGAGCCACTACAGAGCCAGTCTATTCAGCGTGTGCCACAGAGCCACTACAGAGCCAGTCTATTCAGCATGTGCCACAGAGCCACTACAGAGCCAGTCTATTCAGCATGTGCCACAGAGCCACTACAGAGCCAGTCTATTCAGCATGTGCCACAGAGCCAGTCTATTCAGCATGTGCCACAGAGCCACAGAGCCACCACAGAGCCAGTCTATTCAGCATGTGCCACAGAGCCACAGAGCCAGTCTATTCAGCATGTGCCACAGAGCCAGCCACTGTGCCACAGAGCCAGAGCCAGTCTATTCAGCATGTGCCACAGAGCCACTACAGAGCCAGTCTATTCAGCATGTGCCACAGAGCCACTACAGAGCCAGTCTATTCAGCATGTGCCACAGAGCCACTACAGAGCCAGTCTATTCAGCATGTGCCACAGAGCCACCACAGAGCCAGTCTATTCAGCATGTGCCACAGAGCCACCACAGAGCCAGTCTATTCAGCGTGTGCCACAGAGCCACTACAGAGCCAGTCTATTCAGCATGTGCCACAGAGCCACTACAGAGCCAGTCTATTCAGCATGTGCCACAGAGCCACTACAGAGCCAGTCTATTCAGCATGTGCCACAGAGCCACTACAGAGCCAGTCTATTCAGTGTGTGCCACAGAGCCACTACAGAGCCAGTCTATTCAGCATGTGCCACAGAGCCAGTCTATTCAGCATGTGCCAGAGCCACAGAGCCACTACAGAGCCAGTCTATTCAGCATGCAGAGCCACTACAGAGCCAGTCTATTCAGCATGTGCCACAGAGCCAGTCTATTCAGCGTGTGCCACAGAGCCACTATTCAGAGCCAGTCTATTCAGCATGTGCCACAGAGCCAGTCTATTCAGCATGTGCCACAGAGCCACTACAGAGCCAGTCTATTCAGCATGTGCCACAGAGCCAGTCTATTCAGCATGTGCCACAGAGCCACCACAGAGCCAGTCTATTCAGCCACAGAGCCAGTCTATTCAGCATGTGCCACCACAGAGCCAGTCTATTCAGCATGTGCCACTACAGAGCCAGTCTACAGAGCCACCACAGAGCCAGTCTATTCAGCATGTGCCACAGAGCCACTACAGAGCCAGTCTATTCAGCGTGTGCCACAGAGCCACTACAGAGCCAGTTATTCATTCAGCCACCACAGAGCCAGTCTATTCAGCAGAGCCAGCCACTACAGAGCCAGTCTATTCAGCATGTGCCCACAGAGCCACTACACAGAGCCAGTCCAGTCTATTCAGCATGAGCCACAGAGCCAGTCTATTCAGCGTGTGCCACAGAGCCACTACAGAGCCAGTCTATTCAGCATGTGCCACAGAGCCAGTCTATTCAGCGTGTGCCACAGAGCCACTACAGAGCCAGTCTATTCAGCATGTGCCACAGAGCCACAGAGCCAGTCTATTCAGCATGTGCCACAGAGCCACCACAGAGCCAGTCTATTCAGCATGTGCCCACAGAGCCACTACAGAGCCAGTCTATTCAGCATGTGCCACAGAGCCAGTCTATTCAGCTGTGCCACAGAGCCACCACAGAGCCAGTCTATTCAGCGTGTGCCACACAGAGCCACTACAGAGCCAGTCTATTCAGCATGTGCCACAGAGCCAGTCTATTCAGCATGTGCCACAGAGCCAGTCTATTCAGCATGTGCCACAGAGCCACCACAGAGCCAGTCTATTCAGCATGTGCCACAGAGCCACTACAGAGCCAGTCTATTCAGCATGTGCCACAGAGCCACCACAGAGCCAGTCTATTCAGCATGTGCCACAGAGCCAGTCTATTCAGCATGTGCCACAGAGCCACCACAGAGCCAGTCTATTCAGCATGTGCCACAGAGCCACTACAGAGCCAGTCTATTCAGTGTGTGCCACAGAGCCACTACAGAGCCAGTCTATTCAGCATGTGCCACAGAGCCAGTCTATTCAGCATGTGCCACAGAGCCACCACAGAGCCAGTCTATTCAGCATGTGCCACAGAGCCACTACAGAGCCAGTCTATTCAGCGTGTGCCACAGAGCCACCACAGAGCCAGTCTATTCAGCATGTGCCACAGAGCCACCACAGAGCCAGTCTATTCAGCATGTGCCACAGAGCCAGTCTATTCAGCATGTGCCACAGAGCCAGTCTATTCAGCGTGTGCCACAGAGCCACCACAGAGCCAGTCTATTCAGCATGTGCCACAGAGCCACCACAGAGCCAGTCTATTCAGCATGTGCCACAGAGCCACTACAGAGCCAGTCTATTCAGCATGTGCCCAGTCAGAGCCACTACAGAGAGCCAGTCTATTCAGCATGTATTCCACAGAGCCACTACAGAGCCAGTCTATTCAGCGTGTGCCACAGAGCCACTACAGAGCCAGTCTATTCAGCATGTGCCACAGAGCCAGTCTATTCAGCGTGTGCCAGAGCCAGAGCCACTACAGAGCCAGTCTATTCAGCATGTGCCACAGAGCCACTACAGAGCCAGTCTATTCAGTGTGTGCCACAGAGCCACTACAGAGCCAGTCTATTCAGCATGTGCCACAGAGCCAGTCTATTCCAGTCTGTTCAGCATGTGCCACAGAGCCACTACAGAGCCAGTCTATTCAGCATGTGCCAGAGCCACTACAGAGCCAGTCTATTCAGCATGTGCCACAGAGCCAGTCTATTCAGCATGTGCCACAGAGCCAGTCTATTCAGCATGTGCCACAGAGCCACTACACAGAGCCAGTCTATTCAGCATGTGCCACAGAGCCACTACAGAGCCAGTCTATTCAGCATGTGCCACAGAGCCACTACAGAGCCAGTCTATTCAGCATGTGCCACAGAGCCACTACAGAGCCAGTCTATTCAGCTGCAGCCACAGCAGCCACAGAGCCACTACAGAGCCAGTCTATTCAGCATGTGCCACAGAGCCACTACAGAGCCAGTCTATTCAGCATGTGCCACAGAGCCACTACAGAGCCAGTCTATTCAGCATGTGCCACAGAGCCAGTCTATTCAGCATGTGCCACAGAGCCACTACAGAGCCAGTCTATTCAGCATGTGCCACAGAGCCACTACAGAGCCAGTCTATTCAGCATGTGCCACAGAGCCACTACAGAGCCAGTCTATTCAGCATGTGCCACAGAGCCACTACAGAGCCAGTCTATTCAGCATGTGCCACAGAGCCACTACAGAGCCAGTCTATTCAGCATGTGCCACAGAGCCACTACAGAGCCAGTCTATTCAGCATGTGCCACAGAGCCACCACAGAGCCAGTCTATTCAGCATGTGCCACAGAGCCACCACAGAGCCAGTCTATTCAGCATGTGCCACAGAGCCACTACAGAGCCAGTCTATTCAGCATGTGCCACAGAGCCACTACAGAGCCAGTCTATTCAGCATGTGCCACAGAGCCAGTCTATTCAGCATGTGCCACAGAGCCACCACAGAGCCAGTCTATTCAGCGTGTGCCACAGAGCCACTACAGAGCCAGTCTATTCAGCAGAGCCACCACAGAGCCAGTCTATTCAGCGTGTGCCACAGAGACAGTATATTCTCAATAGGGTAGAGCACGCTGCTGTCCATTCATGTGTCTCCTGTTCTAATGGTTTGTTATATTTCCTTTTTCTAGGCTTTGGGAGGGTTAGTTATAGCAGCTGTCATTAAATATGCTGACAATATTTTGAAAGGATTTGCAACCTCCCTATCCATCATCCTTTCTACACTGATTTCATATTTCTGGTTACAGGATTTTGTGCCAACAAGGTGAGTTATTTCTAAAAGTCTTTTTTAATCCGCTTGTTAAAATATGAAGTCCCAGCAGATCTGAGCTGTAAATTGACAGCGACGGTCTGTGACGTCCATAACCAACCCAAACGTACTAAAAGAAGATCTTCTAAACCCTGCGTCCAGCCCATCACATAGCGTTACATATTATAAACCCTGCATCCAGCCCATCACATAGTGTTACATATTATAAACCCTGCATCCAGCCCTTCACATAGTGTTACATATTGTAAACCCTGCGTCCAGCCCATCACATAGCGTTACATATTGTAAACCCTGCGTCCAGCCCATCACATGCATAGCGTTACATATTGTAAACCCTGCATCCAGCCCATCACATAGCGTTACATATTGTAAACCCTGCGTCCAGCCCATCACATAGCGTTACATATTATAAACCCTGCATCCAGCCCATCACATAGTGTTACATATTATAAACCCTGCATCCAGCCCATCACATAGCGTTACATATTGTAAACCCTGCGTCCAGCCCATCACATGCATAGCGTTACATATTGTAAACCCCAAGGCCCAGCCCATCACATACATAGCGTTACATATTGTAAACCCTGTGTCCAGCCCATCACATAGCGTTACATATTATAAACCCTGCATCCAGCCCATCACATAGTGTTACATATTATAAACCCTGCATCCAGCCCATCACATAGCGTTACATATTGTAAAACCCTAAGGCCCAGCCCATCACATAGCGTTACATATTGTAAACCCTGCGTCCAGCCCATCACATGCATAGCGTTACATATTGTAAACCCTGCGTCCAGCCCATCACATAGCGTTACATATTATAAAACCCTGTAAACCCATATTGTCCCCAAAACCCTGCCCAGCCCATCACATAGCGTTATATTATAAACCCTGCATCCAGCCCATCACATAGTGTTACATATTATAAACCCTGCATCCAGCCCATCACATAGCGTTACATATTGTAAAACCCTCGGCCCAGCCCATCACATGCATACAAGTATAGCGTTCACATATTGTAAACCCTCGTCCCAGCCCATCACATAGCGTTACATACTGTAAAACCCTAAGTCACATATATATTGTAAACCCTGTGTCCAGCCCATCACATAGCGTTACATATTGTAAAACAGCCCATCACATAGCGTTACATATTGTAAACCCTGCGGCCCAGCCCATCACATGCATATTGCGTTATCATATTGTAAACCCCTAAGGCCCAGCCCATCACATAGTGTTACATATTGTAAACCCTGCGTCCAGCCCATCACATAGCGTTACATACTGTAAACCCTGCGTCCAGCCCATCACATAGTGTTACATATTGTAAACCCTGTGTCCAGCCCATCACATAGCTGCTACATATTGTAAACCCCCCAAGTCCAGCCCATCACATAGTGTTACACATAAAACCCTGTGTCATATTATAAAAACCCTGCGGCCCAGCCCATCACATAGCGTTACATATTGTAAACCCCTAAGGCCCAGCCCATCACATAGTGTTACATATTGTAAACCCTCGGCCCAGCCCATCACATAGCGTTACATATTGTAAAACCCATCCAGCCCATCCAGCCCATCACATAAACCCTGCCCAGCCCATCACATATTTGTAAACCCTCCAGCCCATCCATCACATAGTAAACCCTACAGCCCATATTGTAAACCCTAAACCCTGTCCCAGCCCATCACATAGCGTTACATACTGTAAACCCTCATGTCCAGCCCATCACATCCAGCCCATCACATATCACATGTTACATATTGTAAACCCTGTGTCCAGCCCATCACATAGCGTTACATATTGTAAAACCCTAAGCCCCAGCCATTCCCATAGCGTCACATAGCATATATTGTAAACCCCTGCCCAGCCCATCCATCACATGTTGTAAACCCTCGCCCAGTTCACATAGCATATTGTAAACCCCTGTTGTCCAGCCCATCACATGCATGTAAACCCTGTTCACATAGCATATTGTAAACCCTGCATCCAGCCCATCACATAGCGTTACATATTGTAAACCCCCAAGTCCAGCCCATCACATGCATACATAGCTACATATTGTAAACCCCAAGTCCAGCCCATCACATAGTGTTACATATTGTAAACCCCAAGGCCCAGCCCATCACATAAGCGTTACATATTGTAAACCCTCCAGCCCATCACCCAGCCCATCACATAGCGTTACATACTGTAAACCCTGCGTCCAGCCCATCACATAGTGTTACATACTGTAAACCCTGCGTCCAGCCCATCACATAGTGTTACATATTGTAAACCCTACATCCAGCCCATCACATGCATAGCCTTACATATTGTAAACCCTGCGTCCAGCCCATCACATGCATAGGGTTGTGACGTTGGGGTAATGCTTCACTCAGAAAAGGGACAAATGTGTCCTTGCAGATCTGCCATGTTCCATGTTAGTATGTGAAGTGCAATTGAAATATTCTAGTTTAACATCGTGGTGTGTTTTTTTTCAGTGTGTTTTTCTTTGGAGCAGTGCTGGTAATAGCAGCTACATTTTTATATGGGTATGAAGCCAAACCTGCAGCTAATCCAAGCAAAGCATGAAGAACAGTGTGAGGGTCTGTAGGAGTGCAGCTGCATGGAAACTGGAAGCTGCAACATGTACAGCAAGACTGCGTCGCAGAACCCTGTGGAGCCGTGTGTTCAGCACATCAGAGCAGCCCTCTGGGTGAAGAACAAGCACAGGGGATAATGACAAGAGGAACGCAGAGTCTTCAACAACCACAATATAATATAAAAAGAGGAAAACATTTTATAAATGCTCCTCGAAGCATACAATAACAAACCTCCATTTTAATCTTGTGATTTTAAAATTATTCTATTAAAGTGAAAATGTTACGGTGGAAAAAAATGGGTGTTTGCTGGGTGTAAAATAGTGCTATTATAAAATGTGCACACATCACTGTCACTGTGCAGCTATTATAAAATGTGCACACATCACTGTCACTGTGCAGCTATTATAAAATGTGCACACATCACTGTCACTGTGCATCTATTATAAAATGTGCACACATCACTGTCACTGTGCAGCTATTATAAAATGTGCACACATCACTGTCACTGTGCAGATATTATAAAATGTGCACACATCACTGTCAATGTGCAGATATTATAAAATGTGCACACATCACTGTCACTGCATCTATTATAAAATGTGCTCACATCACTGTCACTGTGCAGCTATTATAAAATGTGCACACATCACTGTCAATGTGCAGATATTATAAAATGTGCACACCACTGTCACTGCAGCTATTATAAAATGTGCACACATCACTGTCACTGCAGCTAATGTGCTCACATCACTGTCACTGCAGCTATTATAAAATATGCACACATCACTCACTGCAGCTAATGTGCACACATCACTGTCACTGCAGCTATTATAAAATGTGCACACATCACTCACTGCAGCTATTATAAAATATGCACACATCACTGTCACTGCAGCTAATGTGCTCACATCACTGTCACTGCAGCTATTATAAAATATGCACACATCACTCACTGTGCAGCTATTATAAAATATGCACACATCACTCACTGTGCAGCTATTATAAAATATGCACACATCACTGTCACTGTGCAGCTATTATAAAATGTGCACACATCACTGTCACTGCAGCTATTATAAAATATATGCATCACTGTCACTGTGTCACTGCAGCTAATGTGCTCACATCACTGTCACTGCAGCTATTATAAAATATGCACACATCACTCACTGTGCAGCTATTATAAAATATGCACACATCACTGTCACTGTGCAGCTATTATAAAATGTGCACACATCACTGTCACTGCAGCTATTATAAAATATGCACACATCACTGTCACTGCAGCTAATGTGCTCACACCACTGTCACTGCAGCTATTATAAAATGTGCACACATCACTGTCACTGCAGCTATTATGAAATGTGCACACATCACTGTCACTGCATCTAATGTGCTCACACCACTGTCACTGCAGCTATTCTAAAACGTGCTCAAATGCACACATCACTGTCACTGCAGCTATTATAAAATGTGCACACATCACTGTCACTGCAGCTAATGTGCTCACATCACTGTCACTGCAGCTATTATAAAATATGCACACATCACTGTCACTGCAGCTAATGTGCTCACACCACTGTCACTGCAGCTATTCTAAAACGTGCTCAAATGCACACATCACTGTCACTGCAGCTATTATAAAATGTGCACACATCACTGTCACTGCAGCTAATGTGCTCACATCACTGTCACTGCAGCTATTCTAAAACGTGCTCAAATGCACACATCACTGTCACTGCAGCTATTATAAAATATGCACACATCACTGTCACTGCAGCTAATGTGCTCACACCACTGTCACTGCAGCTATTCTAAAACGTGCTCAAATGCACACATCACTGTCACTGCAGCTATTATAAAATATGCACACATCACTGTCACTGCAGCTATTATAAAATATGCACACATCACTGTCACTGTGCAGCTATTATAAAATATGCACACATCACTGTCACTGTGCAGCTATTATAAAATATGCACACATCACTGTCACTGTGCAGCTATTATAAAATGTGCACACATCACTGTCACTGCAGCTATTATAAAATATGCACACATCACTGTCACTGTGCAGCTATTATAAAATATGCACACATCACTGTCACTGTGCAGCTATTATAAAATGTGCACACATCACTGTCACTGTGCAGCTATTATAAAATATGCACACATCACTGTCACTGCAGCTATTATAAAATATGCACACATCACTGTCACTGCAACTAATGTGCTCACAGCACTGTCACTGCAGCTATTCTAAAATGTGCACACATCACTGTCACTGCAGCTATTATAAAATGTGCACACATCACTGTCACTGCAGCTATTATAAAATGTGCACACATCACTGTCACTGCAGCTATTATAAAATATGCACACATCACTGTCACTGTGCAGCTATTATAAAATATGCACACATCACTGTCACTGTGCAGCTATTATAAAATGTGCACACATCACTGTCACTGTGCAGCTATTATAAAATATGCACACATCACTGTCACTGCAGCTATTATAAAATATGCACACATCACTGTCACTGCAGCTAATGTGCTCACATCACTGTCACTGCAGCTATTATAAAATGTGCACACATCACTGTCACTGCAGCTATTCTAAAATGTGCACACATCACTGTCACTGCAGCTATTATAAAATGTGCACACATCACTGTCACTGCAGCTAATGTGCTCACATCACTGTCACTGCAGCTATTAGAAAATGTGCACACATCACTGTCACTGCAGCTAATGTGCTCACATCACTGTCTCTGCAGCTATTATAAAATATGCACACATCACTGTCACTGTAGCTATTATAAAATGTGCACACATCACTGTCACTGCAGCTATTATAAAATGTGCACACATCACTGTCACTGCAGCTATTCTAAAATGTGCACACATCACTGTCACTGCAGCTATTATAAAATGTGCACACATCACTGTCACTGTGCAGCTATTCTTGGGTCCTGTCTAACCGGTATTGACCTTCCAGTTTTCATTTCCACAGTTTATTCTGAGAACAAACAGCATCTCCTGCATGTGATACGTTACTGAACAGCTTCTCCACCTGTTTAACACAACTAGTAATGTGTTGCAGTCAGTGATGCATGGGGAACATAGCCAATATAAATAACAAATAGCAATTTGGGAATTTGGCACCCAATACCTGGTGCTAAAGACGTGTTTTCAAGGTCAAATAAACTGGCTCCAATTCCCTTGACCGTGGAAACATACCTTACAGTAACTCCTGAGCAAGTTTCATCACAATTGT
>CM072670.1:63143465-63276516 GCA_036884735.1 Huso huso | reverse complement strand
AACCCTAACCCTAACCCTAACCCTAACCCTAACCCTAACCCTAAACCCTAAACCCAACCCTAATCCCTAACCCAAACCCTAACCCTAACCCTAACCCTAATCTGGAAGGTGACCTTAAAAACAAGTAGGGCAATTAGCAGCCATTAGCAGCCATTCAAGGCAACATAATCACCCCCAGCAACCTAATCACCCCATTAAGGACAGAACAATAGGGGCTTCTAGCCCAGCCCAGAGGGGTGGAGCCACCCAGACTGGAAACGCATAATACCAACCAGCTCTTTCAGTTTTCAGAACACCTGATGAAGCCTAATGAAGAGGCTAAACGCCAGTACACCTAGAAGAATTAGAAATTGAGGAAACCAACAGAGACCAAGGCAAGAGATCCAACAGGACAGGATTCTCTACCATCTCCTGGCTACCCCAACCATAGATTAAATAAGAACTTAGGACTAAACTCATTTTTCTTTTTTTCCAACAACCTTTTTTTTTTTTCCTTTACAGCAGCTAACCAGAAAAACATTTCTCTCTTTTTAGGATATCTTGCAAAAAAAACTAACCCTTCCTTTCCCAGCTCTTAAATACTGCCGCACCAACTCAGCACCGAAGGGTAAGTATTGATTGTGTTTGTAGTGGAAACCTAACGGTGCCAACATAAGCTACAAACCAATCACTTGCCCACCTCCCATCCCACCTACACAGCACTTCGAAAGGTAAGTATATATTGTTTTGTAGTGGAAACCTAACGGTGCCAACAGAAGCTACAAAATCAATAATTCTCTCATTTTCACACCCACATACACTCCAGGAACACTACAACACATCACCCTAACCACTCTTTCCTTTCAGCATGATGGAATCCTCCATACACCCAGTAAAGACCTTCTACAGAATGATCCAAACAATCCACCATTTGGACAACGTTAATGAGGCTATCATTAACAACAAAGTACCACCAGGAATGCTGAAACAAACCCACCACTTACAATTCTACATCAAACCAGCCCTGCCAACTCCAGCCACGGCAGAACTCTTAGCAGCCAATGCTAAAATTGGATGCACACAAATCTTCAAATCCTGCAAATACATTACGAAGATACACTCTCCAGAATACAAACAGACCTGCACAAAATACCAACCAGGAACTGGCAGGAACCATTTCAGAAGGCTAAAACTTGGGCCTACAGGAATTTTAGGAAGAAGATCAAGCAGACAACCTTCCAGACAGCTTTTCTTCTAATAGCACAAGAAAATCTGAGCCACTGCAAGCAACCCAGCAACCCCAGCCGAGCCTTTAGCAACAACTCCTTCAAGAAAGTGCTGGCAGACAATGAACCTCTGCCCCCAGAGACCTCTACCTAAGAGGCCCAACAAACCACACACCAGCAATGTGGCCACCTACATTTCAGAGGACATAACCAGGATCTCAACCAACCAATCGCAACCAAACAACAACACCAGACAGAGGAGCACCTTAGACCAACCAACAGAAACAAATGAAGACTGGCTGAACGTCAAAGCCCTTACATATGCTGCCCAGCTCAACACACCTATTGGACCCTCTGAACCAACCTCCGACTCCAACCAGACTCCTCCTCCCAACCCTAACCCTAACCCTAACCCTAACCCTAACCCTAACCCTAACCCTAACCCTAACCCCGACCCTAACCCTAACCCTAATCCTAAACCTAATCCTAAACCCAACCCTAACCCTAACCCCAACCCCAAATCTAACCGCAACCCCAAACCACGTTGCCCATCCCCAACCCCTACCCCCACAAACCCCACCCTAACCCTAACCCACACCACACCCCTGACCCAGAGACTACCAGAGAACCTACGACTCAGCCACAGTCCAGCAACATCGCCCAGGAGAACCTACCAGGTTCATAGACACATCAACACGGACAAAAGAACATAGACTGAGCCTGCAAACCAACAAGAACATTCTCATCATTGGGGACCCAATCTCCACAGAATCCCGACCACACCCAGAGCCAAATACAGATTGAAAGCTACCCGAGCAAAATTCCTACATGCAGCCAACCTTCTGGACAAAGCCAAAACAGATAGAGGAGGACCAAAGTGATCCTATCATTCGAATCAACAACAAGGACCAGAAAGTCAAAGAGACAGCTATCAAAACCCTACAAAGGATGTACAGGTCAGCAAAGACAACCTTCCCAACTGCAGAAATCAAAGTGCCACTGGTGAACTTCTCACGAGCACTAGACATGCAGGCCCAACGGAACTTGGAAGAACTAAACGGATTCATCTCAGCCAACCTACCACACATACCGCTATTACCAACTGAGAAATTTCAAGTAGGCGGAGACAACATCCACTGGACAACCAACACAGCCAAAGATATGTCCCAGCACTGGTGCCAGCATTTAAACTAGGGAGACCCCACAAGCCCAAATATCTCCAGGGAGGGGCATCCAAACATAGTCAATCTATGTAAATACTTCACACCAACAGAGAGTCAAAACAGCCTTTTGAGCAAAGGCCTCCTTCATACCCACACCCCAAACTGAAGCAAAACAGAAGCAGACACTGCGAGCAGAAACACAAGACTACCATAGGAGGCTAAAAATCGCAACCTTCTTTGAAGAGGAAGGAGACTCAAAACACATACCCTTCCTACCCAAATCCAACTGGGAACCAAATAACAAACTAAGTTCCACAGGAAATCACAGAGATTATTCTGAAGATCTAAAAACAATACACAGCCTTAACCCAGGTAACTACAAAACAGAAGACAACCTAACAGCACCAGAAAGGATTGCACTTAAGGAATTACAAAAACATACCGACATCATTTTCAAACCAGCAGACAAGGGAAGTTCAATAGTAATAATGGATAGAGAAGACTACATCTTTGAAGCCAACAGACAACTAAATAATCAAGAACACTACAGGAAACTAGACGCACCAATTTATCTTGATTCTGCTCAGGAAATTAACAGAATAATACAAACACTAACAGACCACAAAATAATTACTAGAAAACAGGCACACTATCTCAAGGGGGCAGACACACCCAGAGCACGCATTTTTACATGCTACCAAAAAAATACACAAATCACCAGACACATGGACTATCCCACACACCATACCACCAGGCAGACCGATAGTATCGGATTGCAACAGTGAATCATATAGAATTGCAGAATACATAGACCACTTTTAAACCCCCATCCACCAAACACACTAGCTACCTTAAAGACACATATGACTTCATAGACAAAATTAAAACACTCAAACTACCAGAAACAGCTTTTCTCTTCACAATAGATATAGACAGCTTGTACACAAACATAGAGACCAACGCAGGCATTGCAGCTATCAGGAAATGTCTAAATCTAAATCCGGATCCAACCAGACCAGACGAGGAACTGATCAAACTCCTGGAAATCAAATAAACGAAAAACGACTTTGAATTCGACAACCAATTCTACCTCCAAACCAAAGGAACAGCGATGGGGAAACGCTTTGCGCCATCATATGCTAACATCTACATGGCCGATTGGGAAGAAACAATCCTCCCAGATGCCCACACAGACCAACTCACTATTTCAGGTACCTAGATGACATTTGGGGCACTTGGACACATAGCATGGAGGAATTTACACATTTCATCTCGTTACTTAACACACACCACCAGTCCATCAAGGTAAAATACACCACACATAACAGCAAAGTAAACTTTTTAGACACCACCACTTACAAAGGACCACATTTTCACAAACACACCAACTAGACACCAAAGTATATTTTAAAGAAACTGACACACACACTCTACTACACAAAAAACTAGCTATCACCCTAAACACACGTTTAGAGGTTTAAATAAAATCACAACTACTCAGATTCCACAGAATTTGCACACAACATACTGACTTCCAGGCAGCTACCAAAGTTTTATTCACAGCACTCAGACAAAGGGGGTACTCCCGTTCCTTCCTCAGAGGAATAAGGAAAACCTTCTTAGAACAAAAGCCTAGAGACAACAAAAAAGATTATTCCACTCATAACTACCTACTCACATTTTAGTGTGGCAGCTAATTCACAGATAAAACAAAAAAACTAACCAACAAATTACAAGACACCAACCTTCTTACAGGACACAAGATCATCTCAGCCTACAGAAAAACAAAAAAAACTTGACCAACTATTTAGTGTCCAGTAAACTGCCTTCACTTAATCGCAAAAACCAACAAAAGCATCACGACACTTCAAGCAACTTTCCTCCCTCCGGAGCCAATCCACAGGCATCACATACAACATTCCACAAACCTTTACACAAAAAATAGCAGGAACTGCATCTACGCAATACAATGCGATACATGCAAAATCATTTACATTGGAGAAACAGGCAACACTATCCTGAGTAAGACTAACACAACACATCTATAATATCAAACACAAAAAAGAATCACAAACACCCTAGTAGCACACTTTCTACAACACAACTTGGAATCTCTGAAAATTACAGGGCTGGAGAGGAACCAGAACTGGACAATCGGAGAAAGGAAATGGAGAGAAAAGACTGGATCAACAAACTACAAACAACTTTCCCGCTAGGCCTGAACATTAGAAACTCCACGATAGACCTACACTAGAAAAGGAGCTCCAAAACAAAAAAACAAAGAAAGAAATCCAAAAGAGCCAGATGGCCGGTGCATCTTTCTTCCCTGAAAACCAACCAAGTGTGGAGTTCTCAGGAAACAAAGTTCCTACCTCAACCTAACCGGCCAGCGCCTGACTCAGGAGAAACAAAGGTAAATTTAAAATGTTTTTTTTTAAATGTTTATTTTTTATTTTTTTTTGCTATAACTTTATTTTCCCACAGAGCTAGACCACAAATTCCAGAGTGACACACACTGAACAAAGGGACTCTGGAAGGTGACCTTAAAAACAAGTAGGGCAATTAGCAGCCATTAGCAGCCATTCAAGGCAACATAATCACCCCCAGCAACCTAATCACCCCTCATTAAGGACAGAACAATAGGGGCTTCTAGCCCAGCCCAGAGGGGTGGAGCCACCCAGACTGAAACGATAATACTGCGACCAGCTCTTTCAGTTTTCAGAACACCTGATGAAGCCTAATGAAGAGGCGAAACGTTGTGTACACCTAGAAGAATTAGAAATTGAGGAAACCAACAGAGACCAAGGCAAGAGATCCAACAGGACAGGATTCTCTACCATCTCCTGGCTACCCCAACCATAGATTAAATAAGAACTTAGGACTAAACTCATTTTTCTTTTTCCGCAAATAACCTTTTTTTTTTACAGCAGCTAACCAGAAAAACATTTCTCTTTTTTAGGATATCTTGCAAAAAAAACTAACCCCTTCCTTTCCCAGCTCTTAAATACTGCCGTACCAACTCAGCACCCGAAGGGTAAGTATTGATTGTGTTTGTAGTGGAAACCCTAACGGTGCCAACATAAGCTACAAACCAATCACTTGCCCACCTCCCATCCCACCTACACAGCACTTCGGAAAGGTAAGTATATATTGTTTTTTGTAGTGGAAACCTAACGGTGCCAACAGAAGCTACAAATCAATAATTCTCTCATTTTTCACACCCACATACACCCAGGAACACTACAACACATCACCCTAACCACTCTTTCCTTTCAGCATGATGGAATCCTCCATACACCCAGTAAAGACCTTCTACAGAATGATCCAAACAATCCACCATTTGGACAACGTTAATGAGGCTATCATTAACAACAAAGTACCACCAGGAATGCTGAAACAAACCCACCACTTACAATTTACATCAAACCAGCCCTGCCAACTCCAGCCACGGCAGAACTCTTAGCAGCCAATGCTAAAATTGATGCACACAAATCTTCAAATCCTGCAAATACATTACGAAGATACACTCTCCAGAATACAAACAGACCTGCACAAAATACCAACCAGGAACTGGCAGGAACCATTTCAGAAGGCGAAAACTTGGGCCTACAGGAATTTTAGGAAGAAGATCAAGCAGACAACCTTCCAGACAGCTTTTTCTAATAGCACAAGAAAATCTGAGCCACTGCAAGCAACCCAGCAACCCCAGCCGAGCCTTTAGCAACAACTCCTTTCGCAGTGCTGGCAGACAATGAACCTCTGCCCCAGAGACCTCTACCCAAGAGGCCCAACAAACCACACACCAGCAATGTGGCCACCTACATTTCAGAGGACATAACCAGGATCTCAACCAACCAATCGCAACCAAACAACAACACCAGACAGAGGAGCACCTTAGACCAACCAACAGAAACAAATGAAGACTGGCTGAACGCCAAAGCCCTTACATATGCTGCCCAGCTCAACACACCTATTGGACCCTCTGAACCAACCTCCGACTCCAACCAGACTCCTCCTCCCAACCCTAACCCTAACCCTAACCCTAACCCTAACCCTAACCCTAACCCTAACCCTAACCCCGACCCCTAACCCTAACCCTAATCCTAAACCTAATCCTAAACCCAACCCTAACCCTAACCCCAACCCCAAATCTAACTCCAAACCCTAACCCATCGTCCATCCCCAACCCCTACCCCCGCTGCACCCCACCTCTAACCCTAACCCACACCACACCCCTGACCCAGAGACTACCAGAGAACCGACGACTCAGCCACAGTCCAGCAACACTGCCCAGGAGAACCTACCAGGTTCACAGACACATCAACACGGACAAAAAAGAACATAGACTGGAGCCTGCAAACTAACAAGAACATTCTCATCATTGGGGACCCAATCTCCACAGAATCCCGGACCACACCCAGAGCCAAATACAGATTGAAAGCTACCCCGAGCAAAATTCCTACATGCAGCCAACCTTCTGGACAAAGCCAAAACAGATAGAGGAGTGACCAAAGTGATCCTATCATTCGAATCAACAACAAGGACCAGAAAGTCAAAGAGACAGCTATCAAAAACCTACAAAGGATGTACAGGTCAGCAAAGACAACCTTCCCAACTGCAGAAATCAAAGTGCCACTGGTGAACTTCTCACGAGCACTAGACATGCAGGCCCAACGGAACTTGGAAGAACTAAACGGATTCATCTCAGCCAACCTACCACACATACCGCTATTACCAACTGAGAAATTTCAAGTAGGCGGAGACAACATCCACTGGACAACCAACACAGCCAAAGATATGCTCCAGCACTGGTGCCAGCATTTAAACTAGGAGACCCCACAAGCCCAAATATCTCCAGGGAGGGGGGCATCCAACATAGTCAATCTATGTAAATACTTCACACCAACAGAGAGTCAAAACAGCCTTTTGAGCAAAGGCCTCCTTCATACCCACACCGCAAACTGAAGCAAAACAGAAGCAGACACTGCGAGCAGAAACACAAGACTACCATAGGAGGCTAAAAATCGCAACCTTCTTTTTGAAGAGGAAGGAGACTCAAAACACATACCCTTCCTACCCAAATCCAACTGGGAACCAAATAACAACCAAGTTCCACAGGAAATCACAGAGATTATTCTTGAAGATCTAAAAACAATACACAGCCTTAACCCAGGTAACTACAAAACAGAAGACAACCTAACAGCACCAGAAAGGATTGCACTTAAGGAATTACAAAAAACATACCGACATCATTTTCAAACCAGCAGACAAGGGAAGTTCAATAGTAATAATGGATAGAGAAGACTACATCTTTGAAGCCAACAGACAACTAAATAATCAAGAACACTACAGGAAACTAGACGCACCAATTTATCTTGATTCTGCTCAGGAAATTAACAGAATAATACAAACACTAACAGACCACAAAATAATTACTAGAAAACAGGCACACTATCTCAAGGGGGCAGACACACCCAGAGCACGCATTTTTTTACATGCTACCAAAAATACACAAATCACCAGACACATGGACTATCCCACACACCATACCACCAGGCAGACCGATAGTATCGGATTGCAACAGTGAATCATATAGAATTGCAGAATACATAGACCACTTTTTAAACCCCCTATCCACCAAACACACTAGCTACCTTAAAGACACATATGACTTCATAGACAAAATTAAAACACTCAAACTACCAGAAACAGCTTTTCTCTTCACAATAGATATAGACAGCTTGTACACAAACATAGAGACCAACGCAGGCATTGCAGCTATCAGGAAATGTCTAAATCTAAACCGATCCAACCAGACCAGACGAGGAACTGATCAAACTCCTGGAAATCAGCTTAACGAAAAAAACGACTTTGAATTCGGACAACCAATTCTACCTCCAAACCAAAGGAACAGCGATGGGGAAACGCTTTTGCGCCATCATATGCTAACATCTACATGGCCGATTGGGAAGAAACAATCCTCCCCAGATGCCCACACAGACCAACTCACTATTTCAGGTACCTAGATGACATTTGGGGCACTTGGACACATAGCATGGAGGAATTTACACATTTCATCTCGTTACTTAACACACCACCAGTCCATCAAGGTAAAATACACCACACATAACAGCAAAGTAAACTTTTAGACACCACCACTTACAAAGGACCACATTTTTCACAAACACACCAACTAGACACCAAAGTATATTTTAAAGAAACTGACACACACACTCTACTACACAAAACCAGCTATCACCCTAAACACACGTTTAGAGGTTTAATAAAATCACAACTACTCAGATTCCACAATTTTGCACACAACATACTGACTTCCAGGCAGCTACCAAAGTTTTATTCACAGCACTCAGACAAAGGGGGTACTCCTGTTCCTTCCTCAGAGGAATAAGGAAAACCTTCTTAGAACAAAAAAAGCCTAGAGACAACAAAAAGATTATTCCACTCATAACTACCTACTCACATTTTAGTGTGGCAGCTAATTCACAGATAAAACAAAACCTAACCAACAAATTACAAGACACCAACCTTCTTACAGGACACAAGATCATCTCAGCCTACAGAAAAAAAAAAACTTGACCAACTATTTAGTGTCCAGTAAACTGCCTTCACTTAATCGCAAACCAACAAAAGCATCAATTACACTTCAAGCAACTTTCCTCCCTCCGAGCCAATCCACAGGCATCACATACAACATTCCACAAACCTTTACACAAAACAGCAGGAACTGCATCTACGCAATACAATGCGATACATGCAAAATCATTTACATTGGAGAAACAGGCAACACTATCCGAGTAAGACTAACACAACACATCTATAATATCAAACACAAAAAAGAATCACAAACACCTCTAGTAGCACACTTTCTACAACACAACTTGGAATCTCTGAAAATTACAGGGCTGGAGAGGAACCAGAACTGGACAATCGGAGAAAGGAAATGGAGAGAAAAGACTGGATCAACAAACTACAAACAACTTTCCCCGCTAGGCCTGAAACATTAGAAACTCCACGATAGACCTACACTAGAAAAGGAGCTCCAAAACAAAAAACAAAGAAAGAAATCCAAAAAAGAGCCAGATGGCCAGTGCATCTTTCTTTTCCCTGAAAACCAACCAAGTGTGGAGTTCTCAGGGAAACAAAGTTCCTACTCAACCTAACCGCCAGCCTGACTCAGGAGAAACAAAGGTAAATTTAAAATGTTTTTTTTAAATGTTTATTTTTAATTTTTTTGCTATAACTTTATTTTCCCACAGAGCTAGACCACAAATTCCAGAGTGACACACACTGAACAAAGGGACTCTGGAAGGTGACCTTAAAAACAAGTAGGGCAATTAGCAGCCATTAGCAGCCATTCAAGGCAACATAATCACCCCCAGCAACCTAATCACCCTCATTAAGGACAGAACAATAGGGGCTTCTAGCCCAGCCCAGAGGGGTGGAGCCACCCAGACTGGAAACGCATAATACTGCGACCAGCTCTTTCAGTTTTCAGAACACCTGATGAAGCCTAATGAAGAGGCTAAACGTTGTGTACACCTAGAAGAATTAGAAATTGAGGAAACCAACAGAGACCAAGGCAAGAGATCCAACAGGACAGGATTCTCTACCATCTCCTGGCTACCCCAACCATAGATTAAATAAGAACTTAGGACTAAACTCATTTTTCTTTTTTTCCGCAAATAACCTTTTTTTTCCTTTACAGCAGCTAACCAGAAAAACATTTCTCTTTTTTAGGATATCTTGCAAAAAAAACTAACCCTTCCTTTCCCAGCTCTTAAATACTGCTGTACCAACTCAGCACTCCGGAAGGGTAAGTATTGATTGTGTTTGTAGTGGAAACCTAACGGTGCCAACATAAGCTACAAACCAATCACTTGCCCACCTCCCATCCCACCTACACAGCACTTCGGAAAGGTAAGTATATATTGTTTTGTAGTGGAAACCTAACGGTGCCAACAGAAGCTACAAATCAATAATTCTCTCATTTTCACACCCACATACACCCAGGAACACTACAACACATCACCCTAACCACTCTTTCCTTTCAGCATGATGGAATCCTCCATACACCCAGTAAAGACCTTCTACAGAATGATCCAAACAATCCAATTATTTGGACAACGTTAATGAGGCTATCATTAACAACAAAGTACCACCAGGAATGCTGAAACAAACCCACCACTTACAATTCTACATCAAACCAGCCCTGCCAACTCCAGCCACGGCAGAACTCTTAGCAGCCAATGCTAAAAATTGGATGCACACAAATCTTCAAATCCTGCAAATACATTACGAAGATACACTCTCCAGAATACAAACAGACCTGCACAAAATACCAACCAGGAACTGGCAGGAACCATTTCAGAAGGCGAAAACTTGGGCCTACAGGAATTTTAGGAAGAAGATCAAGCAGACAACCTTCCAGACAGCTTTTCTAATAGCACAAGAAAATCTGAGCCACTGCAAGCAACCCAGCAACCCCAGCCGAGCCTTAGCAACAACTCCTTCAGTGCTGGCGGCAGACAATGAACCTCTGCCCCAGAGACCTCTACCCAAGAGGCCCAACAAACCACACACCAGCAATGTGGCCACCTACATTTCAGAGGACATAACCAGGATCTCAACCAACCAATCGCAACCAAACAACAACACCAGACAGAGGAGCACCTTAGACCAACCAACAGAAACAAATGAAGACTGGCTGAACGTCAAAGCCCTTACATATGCTGCCCAGCTCAACACACCTATTGGACCCTCTGAACCAACCTCCACTCCAACCAGACTCCTCCCAACCCTAACCCTAACCCTAACCCTAACCCTAACCCTAACCCTAACCCTAACCCTAACCCCGACCCTAACCCTAACCCTAATCCTAAACCTAATCCTAAACCCAACCCTAACCCCAACCCCAACCCCAAATCTAACCGCAACCCTAACCGGCACGTCCATCCCCAACCCCTACCCCGCTGCACCCCCCACCTCTAACCCTAACCCACACCACACCCCGACCCAGAGACTACCAGAGAACCGACGACTCAGCCACAGTCCAGCAACACTGCCCAGGAGAACCTACCAGGTTCACAGACACATCAACACGGACAAAAAGAACATAGACTGGAGCCTGCAAACTAACAAGAACATTCTCATCATTGGGGACTCCAATCTCCACAGAATCCCGGACCACACCCAGAGCCAAATACAGATTGAAAGCTACCCCGAGCAAAATTCCTACATGCAGCCAACCTTCTGGACAAAGCCAAAACAGATAGAGGAGTGACCAAAGTGATCCTATCATTCGAATCAACAACAAGGACCAGAAAGTCAAAGAGACAGCTATCAAAAACCTACAAAGGATGTACAGGTCAGCAAAGACAACCTTCCCAACTGCAGAAATCAAAGTGCCACTGGTGAACTTCTCACGAGCACTAGACATGCAGGCCCAACGGAACTTGGAAGAACTAAACGGATTCATCTCAGCCAACCTACCACACATACCGCTATTACCAACTGAGAAATTTCAAGTAGGCGGAGACAACATCCACTGGACAACCAACACAGCCAAAGATATATGCTCCAGCACTGGTGCCAGCATTTAAACTAGGAGACCCCACAAGCCCAAATATCTCCAGGGAGGGGGCATCCAACATAGTCAATCTATGTAAATACTTCACACCAACAGAGAGTCAAAACAGCCTTTTGAGCAAAGGCCTCTCCTTCATACCCACACCGCAAACTGAAGCAAAACAGAAGCAGACACTGCGAGCAGAAACACAAGACTACCATAGGAGGCTAAAAATCGCAACCTTCTTTGAAGAGGAAGGAGACTCAAACACATACCCTTCCTACCCAAATCCAACTGGGAACCAAATAACAACCAAGTTCCACAGGAAATCACAGAGATTATTCTTGAAGATCTAAAACAATACACAGCCTTAACCCCAGGTAACTACAAAACAGAAGACAACCTAACAGCACCAGAAAGGATTGCACTTAAGGAATTACAAAACATACCGACATCATTTTCAAACCAGCAGACAAGGGAAGTTCAATAGTAATAATGGATAGAGAAGACTACATCTTTGAAGCCAACAGACAACTAAATAATCAAGAACACTACAGGAAACTAGACGCACCAATTTATCTTGATTCTGCTCAGGAAATTAACAGAATAATACAAACACTAACAGACCACAAAATAATTACTAGAAAACAGGCACACTATCTCAAGGGGCAGACACACCCAGAGCACGCATTTTTACATGCTACCAAAAAATACACAAATCACCAGACACATGGACTATCCCACACACCATACCACCAGGCAGACCGATAGTATCGGATTGCAACAGTGAATCATATAGAATTGCAGAATACATAGACCACTTTAAACCCCTATCCACCAAACACACTAGCTACCTTAAAGACACATATGACTTCATAGACAAAATTAAAACACTCAAACTACCAGAAACAGCTTTTCTCTTCACAATAGATATAGACAGCTTGTACACAAACATAGAGACCAACGCAGGCATTGCAGCTATCAGGAAATGTCTAAATCTAAATCCGATCCAACCAGACCAGACGAGGAACTGATCAAACTCCTGGAAATCAGCTTAACGAAAAACGACTTTGAATTCGACAACCAATTCTACCTCCAAACCAAAGGAACAGCGATGGGGAAACGCTTTGCGCCATCATATGCTAACATCTACATGGCCGATTGGGAAGAAACAATCCTCCCCAGATGCCCACACAGACCAACTCACTATTTCAGGTACCTAGATGACATTTGGGGCACTTGGACACATAGCATGGAGGAATTTACACATTTCATCTCGTTACTTAACACACACCACCAGTCCATCAAGGTAAAATACACCACACATAACAGCAAAGTAAACTTTTGGGACACCACCACTTACAAAGGACCACATTTTTCACAAACACACCAACTAGACACCAAAGTATATTTTAAAGAAACTGACACACACACTCTACTACACAAAACTAGCTATCACCCTAAACACACGTTTAGAGGTTTAATAAAATCACAACTACTCAGATTCCACAGAATTTGCACACAACATACTGACTTCCAGGCAGCTACCAAAGTTTTATTCACAGCACTCAGACAAAGGGGGTACTCCTGTTCCTTCCTCAGAGGAATAAGGAAAACCTTCTTAGAACAAAAGCCTAGAGACAACAAAAGATTATTCCACTCATAACTACCTACTCACATTTTAGTGTGGCAGCTAATTCACAGATAAAAAAAACCTAACCAACAAATTACAAGACACCAACCTTCTTACAGGACACAAGATCATCTCAGCCTACAGAAAAAACAAAAACTTGACCAACTATTTAGTGTCCAGTAAACTGCCTTCACTTAATCGCAAACCAACAAAAGCATCACGACACTTCAAGCAACTTTCCTCCCTCCGGAGCCAATCCACAGGCATCACATACAACATTCCACAAACCTTTACACAAAATAGCAGGAACTGCATCTACGCAATACAATGCGATACATGCAAAATCATTTACATTGAGAAACAGGCAACACTATCCGAGTAAGACTAACACAACACATCTATAATATCAAACAAAAAAGAATCACAAACACCTCTAGTAGCACACTTTCTACAACACAACTTGGAATCTCTGAAAATTACAGGGCTGGAGAGGAACCAGAACTGGACAATCGGAGAAAGGAAATGGAGAGAAAAGACTGGATCAACAAATTACAAACAACTTTCCCGCTAGGCCTGAACATTAGAAACCCCACGATAGACCCACACTAGAAAAGGAGCTCCAAAACAAAAAAAAACAAAGAAAGAAATCCAAAAAGAGCCAGATGGTTAGTGCATCTTTCTTTCCCCTGAAAACCAACCAAGTGTGGAGTTCTCAGAAAACAAAGTTCCTACCAACCCAACCCTAACCCTAACCCTAACCCTAACCCTAACCCTAACCCTAAACCCTAACCCTAACCCTAACCCTAACCCTAACCCTAAACCCCAACCCTAACCCTAACCCTAACCCTAAACCCTAACCCTAACCCTAACCCTAACCCTAACCCTAACCCTACCCCTAGCCCTACCCCTACCCCTACCCCTACCCCTACCCCTAGCCCTAGCCCTAGCCCTAGCCCTAGCCCTAGCCCTAGCCCTAACCCCAACCCCAACCCCAACCCCAACCCTAAACCCTAACCCTAACCCTAACCCTAACCCTAACCCTAACCCTAACCCTAAACCCTAACCCTAACCCTAACCCTAACCCTAACCCTAAACCCTAGCCCTAGCCCCCAGCCCCAGCCCCAGCCCCAGCCCCCAGCCCTCAACCCTAGCCCCAGCCCCAGCCCCAGCCCCAGCCCCAGCCCCAGCCCCAACCCCAGCCCCAGCCCCAGCCCCCAGCCCCCAGCCCCAGCCCTAGCCCCTAACCCAACCCTAACCCCAGCCCCAGCCCCAGCCCCAGCCCCAACCCTAGCCCCAGCCCCAGCCCCAGCCCTAGCCCTAACCCTAACCCTAACCCTAACCCTAACCCTAACCCTAACCCTAACCCTAACCCTAGCCCTAGCCCTAACCCTAACCCTAACCCTAACCCTAACCCTAGCCCTAGCCCTAGCCCTAGCCCTAACCCTAACCCTAACCCTAACCCTAACCCTAACCCTAACCCTACCTTCCTTCCTCCCTAACCCTAACCCTAACCCTAACCCTAAACCCTAACCCTAACCCTAACCCTAACCCTAACCCTAAACCTTACCCTAACCCTAACCCTAACCCTAACCCTAACCCTAACCCTAATCCTTCCTTCCTTCCTTCCTCCCTAACCCTAACCCTAACCCTAACCCTAACCCTAACTTTACCTGTCCCACAAGTGTCCCCCAAAAAATACATAGCATGCACCCCAAGTTAAAAGAGGCAGCATTAATCCTTACAATAGTTGCAGGGAAGAACAACTTCTGCATTAACTGCATTGAAATCAAGACAATCACGGCTATATAAAGAATCATTAAATACAATCACAAGTCTTACTAACTACCTTAACAAACAGTTACTCCGGGTTCAAATACAGTCAGCACTCTTTATTGCCACTCAATATTATTTTGAAAATATCACTTGCCAATGTGGCACTGTAATACAGAACATACTTTTAAATCCGGCGTGCATTGTAGCAGTGTGTGTGTGTGTGTGTGTGTGTGTGTGTGTGTGTGTGTGTGTGTGTAGCAGTGTCTGTGTTTATTGTGTTCAGGTTACCTTGTGTAGCTGCTCCAGACTCTCACTGTGTGTGTGTGTGTGTGTGTGTGTGTGTGTGTGTAGCAGTGTCTGTGTTTATTGAGTTCAGGTTACCTTGTGTAGCTGCTCCAGACTCTCACTCTGTGTGTGTGTGTGGTGTGTGTGTGTGTGTGTGTGTGTGTAGCAGTGTCTGTGTTTATTGTGTTCAGGTTACCTTGTGTAGCTGCTCCAGACTCTCACTGTGTCGGCAGGGCTGAAGTGTTTGTTCAGAAGAGCAGGCAGGCTGTGCCACACTGACCCGGGGTGAGGGGAGGCGTGAGAGGAGGGGTGAGGCGAGGGGTGAGAGGAGGGGTGAGCTGTGCTGTGCTGTTCAGCCTACCTGCCAGCGCCTTGCCTTTGTAGAGGAGTCCCTGTTGATTGACAGGTATGTTGCGCCTGTCAGAGGCCAGACTCCAGACTGTGGAGACCTTCTCATCCTCACAGACCTGTCAAGAGACAAGAACACACAGACACACAGTGAGGGGATGAGCATGAAACACTGAAACTACATCTTCATCCTCACAGGACAGGCAAGAGACAAGAACACACACACACACACACATAGACACAGACACAGTGAGGGGATGAGCATTAAACACTGAAACTACATCTTCATCCTCACAGGACAGGCGAGAGACAAGAACACACACACACACACACACACACACACACAGTGAGGGGATGAGCATTAAACACTGAAACTACATCTTCATCCTCACAGGACAGGCGAGAGACAAGAACACACACACACACACACACACACACACACAGACACAGTGAGGGGATGAGCATTAAACACTGAAACTACATCTTCATCCTCACAGGACAGGCGAGAGACAAGAACACACACACACACACACAGACACAGACACAGTGAGGGGATGAGCATTAAACACTGAAACTACATCTTCATCCTCACAGGACAGGCGAGAGACAAGAACACACACACACACACACACACACACACACACAGTGAGGGGATGAGCATTAAACACTGAAACTACATCTTCATCCTCACAGGACAGACGAGAGACAAGAACACACACACACACACACACACACACACAGTGAGGGGATGAGCATTAAACACTGAAACTACATCTTCATCCTCACAGGACAGGCGAGAGACAAGAACACACACACACACACACACACACACACAGTGAGGGGATGAGCATTAAACACTGAAACTACATCTTCATCCTCACAGGACAGGCGAGAGACAAGAACACACACACACACAGACACAGACACAGTGAGGGGATGAGCATTAAACACTGAAACTACATCTTCATCCTCACAGGACAGGCGAGAGACAAGAACATACACACACACAGTATCAGAGCAATCTAGCGAGGGGACGGTTGAGTATTGTAAAGAGCAAAAACACACTTTTATAAAAACTGCTGCTTTTGTATTATTATGGTCTGTATGTGTGGCATGCTATACAAACGTATTGTGGTTTGTTCTTTTTTTGTGCTCTGTACTGTGCAGTGTTTTGTGAAACGCTTGTACAAAAATCGCTATATAAATGCAATAAATAAATAAATAAATAAATAAATACACTGGAAGTGCTTCACATTGTCACAGACCAGTATTATGAACTTTCTCTTGGTCTACAGACATAATATTGTCTGAGAATTATTTCTCAGTCTCACAGATGAACCGACATTTAATACAAGTGCAGAAAAAAATGTGTCAATTTAAACACAATAGCAACACTGAGGTGAAGATACAAGCCCAACACATTTCTCTTAGAGGTAGTCGAGCAAAGCAAGAGGCGAGGACGGACACATCGGTTGGAAATGCATGGATTTGAATTTGTTTCCAGGTTCATTTCAACACACAGCCCTACACGGGTGAGACACTCTAGCCTGCATGTATTCCCCTCACCTGTGCAGGAGTGACGGCAGGCGCTAGAACGCTGTGTGTTGTGTGTGGAGAGAGTTCGAGTGCGTTCACGACACGCAGACTTCCGTCATTCTGCGCAGAATCCGCACAGAATCGGAGCAAGTAGCCAATGAATTTTCAGAATCTTTGCAGAATCTGCGCAGACTTAGCAAAGTCTGCCTCTCGTGAACGCACCCCCTGTATTCTTAAATCGTGGGTCACGTGATTACGAGGCAACACTGACAAACCCCACACATTGTTTTTTCAGTTTATATCTTGTTAAAACAGAAAACTATATTAATTAAAACAATAAACTCCACACAAATACATAAACAACACAGTGAATTCTAATCAGAAATTACAGTTTAAGTGACTAATGTAATCAACCACCATGGATCCCAAAATGATAGATACAGATTGACTAACATTTCAATGCTGCAGGGAACAAGAACAACAATATAAACAGTGACGTCACTCCTTCACAACTCGTGTGCAGCGAGCACCCAACAATAAAGAAATGAACACACACCCGGTGATATTAAAACCATGAAGAGGCAACAACCTTGTGTGTGCACAATAAAGCATTAGCGGGGGCGATCAGATAAATCATCCATAGCAAAAAACAACACAGCAACATTAAAACAAATACAGAAAACGGAGGCTGGCGCGCTTTCGATTATGACAAACAAAAAGGATGAGATGAAGCCGTACAGCCAAAAAAACAACCCCCCTTAAACAGGTATAAATAACAATACGGTTTTGTTTTACCTGAAGAGAATCCCGACTCAGTTTACTGTACTGTTCATGTGTTAAATTTCCTCCTATTGCGATGTGAAACTTCAGGCAAGCATGGGGGCGGCCATTTTGTGAAGCGCGCATGCTGACGTAGGCTTTGTTATGACCGTGAACGCGCCTGATAGAAGTCTGTGGGGACCCCGGTTTCACTGCTCGTGCTGTGCCCTGTAGCTCAATATCCAGGGGTTATTTTTTAAATATAAAAGAGCTGTTTTGTGGCTTTCCAAAGACGTAGCATGCATCTGGATCGGATGTTCGTAGACAAAATGATAATTGTTTACATTTGGTCAAATACAAGATTGCATGCAGTTTCCGAACATCTCCCCCTGGTGGTTAATTGCGGTGTTTACGGCAGAATAATTCAATGAGTTTCTCCATATCCCGTATATTTCCATATTACCCATAATTCAATAGGTACTGATTTGTGACACTTAACTGGAAAGGTACATATATTTAAATTATATATATATATTTTTAATAATTAAAATTGTATAAAACATTGAACATATATTATCCACAAACGCCGTTTTGGTAACAATATAATATTTTAACTTGTTTTAATATATAAATTAATGAGGACTAACCCTAAATTGTATTTTACTTAGTTATACGAATTATAAATAGCTATTGGAATGATGTAATTAGCATATATCCCAATTACCCTAAATTGTAAAATTACTGATTTGTGAGAAATAAATCAAAAGTTATGTGTAATATATATATATAGATATATATTTTTTTATTTTAAAGAATTACAATTGTATAAAACATTAACCATATAATCCTCAATGACCACTTTGGTGACAATATAATATTTTTTTATCATTTTAAGATAGAAATATAGTGTTATAATATCAAACCACAAATTGGCTTTGGACTAATTATATGAGTTATAAATAACAATTGAACTCTTTGTATATTATATAGCAAGAGTTGTGTGGCTTGAGCTAGTGATTGTGCTTGGTATGAGTGAAGTGGTTGAAATGAACGTGTGTGAATACATACAGTGCTGAGAAAGAAGGCTGGCTGGTGAGAGAGAGAGATGGGAGCCCCCCAAGAAAAGGAAGGGGAAAGGAAAGGAAAAAAAAAGGGAGGGGTGGGGAAGAGAGAGAAACAATAGGGCATGTATTTCTATGGACATCCGATCCAGACGCATGATACGTCTTTGGAAAGCCATAAAAATGCTTTTTTTATATAAAAAAAATAACTTTGCTAAGTCTGCGCAGATTCTGCAAAGATTCTGAAAATTTATTGGCTACTTGCTCCGATTCTGTGCGGATTCTGCGCAGAATGACGGAAGTCTGCGTGTCGTGAACGCACCCGAACTCTCTCCACACACAACACACAGCCTTCTTGCGCCTGCCATCACTCCTGCACAGGTGAGGGGAATACATGCAGGCTAGAGTGTCTCACCCGTGTAGGGCTGTGTGTTGAAATGAACCTGGAAACAAATTCAAATCCATGCGTTTCCAGCCGATGTGTCCGTCCTCGCCGTCCTAGTTTCAATCATGGAAAAAATTAAGCTCCATGCTGCGATTACTAACTAGGCCATGGTGCACATCAATCACAGGATGTACTTGAAAAACGTTGCTTATACAGTATTATTATTTTATATTTGTTCTTTCATTTATTTTTACATACAGTATTTTGTATAATAAAGGACAGAAAATGAACAGGAAACTGGTTATCATAGTGCATGTATTTCAATTACAAGTTTGGGAAGAAACAATACATTCATTAATTAAAATCTAAAGAGTTAACGTCTTTGCTAAACCGTGGTAAATACCTGTAGTTCAATACCAACCATGATTTTGTGTTGTGAGAGAGATCATACAGTATATGCAGGCTACTCTGTATCAGCATGATTTTAAAATGGTAAATCCCTGTAGTGCAACAACCAATAAGACATGTAACGAGAAAGAGATACAGTATATTTAACTAAAGTGAATTATCACGATTTAAAATATTAGTTATACTAATATTAAAATGTATAAAATATGACTTGCCCTGCTAATAATATTATGAATGCAGCATGTCATTATATTACTGAAATATTTTAATTTCGATTAAAGATTGACAACATTTTGACATGTAAAATCATTTAATATATAAATAAATCTCCGCGATCACACATAAACTACATCAGATTGACATCGATGTTATAGAAACATAAAAAGACAGAGGTTTAAAACATTTTACCATTGAAACAGTCGTCGATCACACATTTTAAAGTTCATACGAAAAGACAGTGGCACGAACACGCACCAACATAATACACGGGCAGATAAAAATAAAAAGCCATGCAGTGAACCTCCACTTTAATCAAACTGTAGCCCTGCCTTACTTTTGTCTACTTTTAGAACATAAGAACATAATAAAGTTTACAAACGAGAGGAGGCCATTCAGCCCATCTTGCTTGTTTGGTTGTTAGTAGCTTATTGATCCCAGAATCTCATCAAGCAGCTTCTTGAAGGATCCCAGGGTGTCAGCTTCAACAACATTACTGGGGAGCTGGTTCCAGACCCTCACAATTCTCTGTGTAAAAAAGTGCCTCCTATTTTCTGTTATGAATTCCCCTTCTCCATTTGTGACCCCTGGTCCTTGTTTCTTTTTTCAGGTCAAAGAAGTCCCCTGGGTCGACATTGTCTATACCTTTTAGGATTTTGAATGTTTGAATCAGATCGCCATTAGTCGCCTTTTGTTCAAGACTGAATAGATTCAATTCTTTTAGCCTGTCTGCATATGACATGCCTTTTAAACCCGGGATAATTCTGGTCTCTCTTCTTTGCACTCTTTCTTGAGCAGCAATATCCTTTTTGTAACGAGGTGACCAGAACTGAACACAATATTCTAGGTGAGGTCTTATTAATGCATTGTAAAATTGTAACATTACTTCCCTTGATTTAAATTCAACACTCCTCACAATATATCTTGTTGGCCTTTTTTATAGCTTCCCCACATTGTCTAGAGGAAGACATTTCTGAGTCAACATAAACTCCTAGGTCTTTTTCATAGTTCCCTTCTTCAATTTCACTATCTCCCATATGATATTTGTAATGCACATTTTTATTGCCTGCATGCAATACTTTACACTTTTCTCTATTAAATTTCATTTGCCATGTGTCTGCCCAATTCTGAATGCTGTCTAGATCATTTTGAATGACCTTTGCTGCTGCAACAGTGTTTGCCACTCCTCCTATTTTTGTGTCGTCTGCAAATTTAACAAGTTTGCTTACTATACCAGAATCTAAATCATTAATGTAGATTAGGAATAGCAAAGGACCTAATACTGATCCCTCTGGTACACCACTGGTTACCTCGCTTTATTTTGAGGTTTCTCCTCTAATCAGTACTTTCTGTTTTCTACATGTTAACCACTCCCTAATCCATGTGCATGCATTTGCATCCATGTGCATCCCCTGGTCAGCTGTCCAGCTCACTGTTGCAGAAGTTTGTTTGGGGCTGGGACAATGGACTTGTGTGTTTTAGCCATTTGTTAATCTTTGAAGAGGACCTGCAAGTTTGTCTTGCAGTCTTCCCTGCAATAATGATGGACTTTATTTATTTGAGAATCTGTGTTGGAAAATGTGCTTTTTGACAGTGAAGTTGTTTTTAAAAAAACAAGTAAAGAAAATGTACATGATCTCTAACTCGCTATTTGACAAATAACAATTAAAAAATGAAAGCATGTGTGATGCTTATTTCCCTGCAAGCCCTTTTCTTTGACCACTGGAACACACAGCCTCTTATGGGGGTTTGGAACCACAAATCACTGCATCTTAAACACACAGCTCTAGAGTCCGTAACTACAGCATGTACTGTACCGGTTATTGTGTGTGTTTTAATTAAGTCTGCTGCTGTACTTGTCTGGCTGTGAGCTTTTGCTTTACCAACAAACAAGGAATTAAACAAAACAAAAGCAGCTCCGTTCTCAGCCTGGCGTGAGATTGATTTATTTTATCTACAATGGGAAGTGCTTTAGACTGAACAACCTCAAGCTTCCTTCATCTTGTCACAGCTCCGCACTGTGATATAAAGTCTATTTCCTGTACATTGTCATTATTTTTTGTGTTTTATTTATTGTGATTATTATTATTATTATTTTAAGAATGTATCGGGAATGTCTTTGTTTTTGCACAGTGGTAAGGTTAATCCGAGTCATTACTATGGGCAACTGAGCTGTGTTAAGATAAAAACTTTTTTTTTTTTTTTAAATTAAAGAAAATTATCTTTATTAAAATCAACAGTTCTACCAAATGGCCACACGATGGTAGCATTGGATAAGGAATAGCAAGAGCTTTGTTCTGCCTGTCTTCATAAAGTTCACTGCCTGCTTTGCCCATTGTAACCCGCTTGACAAAGCCACGCTTAATTAATCAGCTCACCTGGGGGGGGCGTCTATTTATTATTATTTATTTCTTAACATGCGCCCTTATCCAGGGCGACTTACAATTGTTACAATATATCACATTATTTTTTACATACAATTCCCCATTTATACAGTTGGGTTTTTACTGGAGCAATCTAGGTAAAGTACCTTGCTCAAGGGTACAGCAGCAGTGTCCCCCACCGGAGATTGAACCCACAACCCTCCGGTCAAGAGTCCAGAGCCCTAACCACTACTCCACACTGCTGCCCGTATTTGTTTGACTCTGTCAAAGACACAATAGAAGTACCAATAATAAGTAAATGTATTTATCTTGTGTAGCTGCTCCAGCGCTCTCGCTGTGTTCAGTGTATTTATCCTGTGTAGCCACTCCAGCGCTCTCGCTGTGTTCAGTGTATTTATCCTGTGTAGCCGCTCCAGCGCTCTCGCTGTGTTCAGTGTATTTATCTTGTATACCTGCTCCTGCACTCTTGCTGTGGAAATCATCCAAATGCCTATGATGGTCCTATAACCTACAGTCATATTATTGCACTTCACTCTATAATAATGACAAATACTCCACAAAGAAGAATCAAAATGGACTTTATTGATTTAATTTGTCAGTTAATACATTGCAAGATGACTCCTGGTAGTGGGAGTTTGATTGCACATGGGCAGGAGGGGGTTAATCAGAGCTTTCAGTGTCATGAAACAGAAAGATCATTCCTCCATGGTATGATCAAATCAGTGCGACAGACACACACACACACACACACACACAGACAAATTCTGCTGTATTCTGCTATTACATCAGTTTTGTTCAAGAATGCCCAGAAGCAGTGACACCCTGTTGTTTAAATACTCAAATCAATAGTTTTCTTTTCAATTACTCTATATTATTTTTTTACTATTAGTCAAAAATGAACAGTAATGACATTTTGTAATATCTTTTGCCACCCTTCTCAAACAGTCCACTTTTAGCTGCGCAGCTGATGAGTTGATGCTTGATTGGATTCTGGATCAGTGCCCCTTACCTTTCAGCATGTAAGCAGTTGCTTGCAGCCAGGGGAACAGCACTGAGATCAGTCTGTGTGGATGCTTCTATATACAAACCAACTGCTCGGCTTCGACCTGCAACCTGCAGCACAGCCACCAGGGGGCATGCAGCAGCCCAAGCTCTCTTCCACCACTATGATCAATATGTTTACTGTGATGGCTGGCTGAAGCGATATACTTATCATGATCCCCCGCTATACTGGCCATGTTCCACACCATTTCAAGCACTGAATGTCTGAGAATCAAATATTTGTCGAGTTTTTTTCTACTTTGACTAGAACCAGGGTGGCTGAGTGGTTAAGGCATTGGATTTAAGTTCCAATACACTAATGTCCGCATGGGTTCGACCCCCACTTATCTCACCCTAACTGATGCCTTTTTCACTTTTAAATTTGATATAAAATAAAACATTTTTGTAGCTGCTGCTGACCAAAAGAAACTGTGAACATTAAAACATTTGCTATGTAATTTTATATGCTGTCAATCATGAGTCCAAACATATTGTATTTATTAAATGTATTACAAATTATTTTAAGATTATTAAATGGATTTACAAGAATACCTATTTTGATCATAGCAATATTCCATGTTACATTTTATAGTGTAACTATAAGATAGTCAAAAAGACAAACTTTTCAGTTAAAGTCTTCATCAGTATTATAAGATTTTTACAATAAAACAAAACACATTTCAATTACATGCTGTTATTATTTATTATTATTATTATTTATTTCTTAGCAGACGCCCTTATCCAGGGTGACTTACAATCGTAAGCAAATACATTTCAAGCATCACAGTACAAGTAATAATACAATTAAGAGCAAGATAAATACAATGACTTGGTTCAAGCAAGTACAAGTGTGACAAAACACAATTCAATAATACAGCAGATAACAGTGTCAGTGATAGTTACATCAGGATATGATTAAATACAAAATACTACAGATTAAATACTTGGCAGATTACAGTACTCTGAAGTACAGGATTAAATGCAGTAAAATAGGGGCAGATAAGAGCAAGTAAAGCGCATTTAAGGAAGGGTGATAAGTGTCCCAGGGGAAAAACAGAGGAGTTCTACAGGTGCTGTCTGAAGAGGTGAGTCTTGAGGAGGAAGCGCCGGAATGTGGTCAGGGACTGGGCAGTCATGACATCTGTAGGAAGGTCATTCCACCACTGCGGAGCGAGGGTGGAGAAGGAGCGGGCTCTGGAGGCAGGGGAGCGTAGAGGAGGTAGAGCCAGTCTTCTAGTGCAGGCAGAGCGGAGAGGTCGAGTGGGGGTGTAGGGAGAGATGAGGGTCTGGAGGTAGATGGGTGCAGTCTGGTCAAGGCATCTGTAGGCTAGTACAAGAGTCTTGAACTGGATGCGAGCAGTGATCGGGAGCCAGTGGAGTGAGCGGAGTAGTGGAGCTGCGTGGGAGAAGTGAGGCAGAGAGAACACCAGGCGGGCAGCGGAGTTCTGGATGAGCTGGAGCGGACGGGTGGTGGACGCAGGGAGGCCAGCCAGGAGGGAGTTGCAGTAGTCTAGGCGGGAGAGTACCAAGGCCTGGACCAGGAGCTGGGTGGCGTAGTTGGTGAGGAAGGGTCGGATTCTTCGGATGTTGCTCAGGAAGAATCGGCAAGTGCGTGCCAGAGTGGAGATGTGCTGGGAATAAGAGAGGCAGGGGTCCAGGGTGACTCCGAGGTTCTTAGCGGGGGAAGAGGGAGAGAGTGTGGTAGATTCCAGACGAACAGAGATAGAGAGATCAGAGGAGGGGGAGGAGGGAAAGAAAAGGAGGTCAGATTTAGAGAGGTTGAGTTTGAGGTGATGCGAGTGCATCCAGGAGGAAATAGCAGACAGACAGGTAGAGAAACGGGAGGGGATGGTGGAGTCAGAGGTGGGGAAGGAGAGGAAAATCTGAGCATCATCAGCATAGAAATGGTATGAGAAACCATAGGATGCAATGAGGGGGCCCAAGGAGTGGGTGTAGAGAGAGAACAGGAGAGGACCCAAGACTGACCCTTGGGGGACTCCTGTTGAGAGAAGGCAAGATGTGGAGGTTGCTCCATGCCAGGTTACCTGGTAAGTGCGGTTGGAGAGGTAGGAGGAGAACCAGGCCAGAGCAGTGCCAGAGATTCCCAGGTCAGCGAGAGATGATAGTAGAATAGAGTGATCAACAGTGTCAAAGGTAGCAGAGAGGTCAAGGAGAATTAGGACAGAGGAGAGAGAGGCAGCTCGGGCAGACTTTAGTGAGTTGGTGACAGACAGGAGGACGGTTTCAGTGCAGTGAGCAGAGCGGAAGCCAGATTGGAGAGGGTCGAGCAGAGAGTGGTTGGACAGGAAAGCAGAGAGCTGGTGGTGTACAGTCCGCCGAGGGTTTTGGAGAGGAAGGGTAGGAGGAGACAGGACAGTAGCTCTGGAGGAGGTGGGGTCGAGGGTAGGTTTTTTTTGAGGAGGGGAGTGATAGAGGCTTTTTTGAAGGCAGGGGGAAAGAGACCAGAAAGGAAAGAAGTGTTGAGAAGAGAGGAGATGAAGGGAAGTAGAGCAGGAGCAGCAGCTTGAAAGAGGTGAGTGGGGAGGGGGTCCAGGGCACACGTGGTGGGTTTGTGACCCTGGAGCAGGGAGGAGAGGTCAGAGTCTGAGAGGGGCGAGAAGGTGGAGAAGGAGGGTGAGTTAGTAGGGGATGTAGTGGGTGTAGGGGTTGGAGCAGGAGGGGGTGGGGGAGGAGAGGTGTTAAAGAACCCATGCGGATACCTGAGATTTTAGAAGAGAAGGAGGAGGCAAAGTCATCAGGGGAGATAGAGGAGGGAGGAGGAGGGGGGAGGGTTTAGGAGGGAGGAGAAGGTAGAGAATAGTTTACGTGGGTTGTTAGTGGAGGCTTGGATTACAGATTGGAAATAAGTACATTTAGCAGAGGAGAGAGTAGAGTAGAAGGAGGAGAGAAGAGTGCAGTAAAGGTCTAGGGCAGCAGGGAGTTTGGTTCTCTTCCATTTCTTTTCAGCAGATCGCAGTGTGATTCTTGCTGAGTGGAGCACAGAGGAGAGCCAGGGTTGGGGAAGGGAGGGGCGAGCAGGTCGGGAGGTGAGGGGACAGAGGGAGTCGAGGGAGGAGAAGAGGGTGGAGGTAGCAGAGTCTACGGAGAGTTGTGAAAAGGAGTCGATAGGAGGGAGGTGAGAGAGAGCAGTGGAGGCAAGGACAGAGGGGGAGAGAGAGGAGGTTATGGCAGGTGACAGTGGGGGTAGGAGGAGTAGGAGAGAGGGGAGAGACAGAGAAAAAGAGATGAAATAGTGATCAGAGAGGTCCAGGGGGTGACAGAGAGGGTGGAGGGGCAGCAGGCCCTGGAGAAGGTGAGGTCCAGTTGACGGCCAGCTTTGTGGGTAGGAGGGGATGGAGAGAGACAGAAGTCGAAGGAGTGATGGAGAGGGAGGAATCCAGCAGAGTGGCTGGGCTTGGAGAGATGGATATTGAAGTCACCTAACAGGACAGTTGGGGTAGACAGAGAGGGGAGGGAGGAGTGTAGATAGTTGAGTTCATCTAGAAAGTGAGCGAGAGGCCCAGGGGGGCGGTACAGTACAATTAGCAGGAGTTGACAGGGAGAGGTTAGTTGGACTGCATGAAATTCAAAGGTATTAACAGAGAGTGAGGAGAGATCGGAGGGGACAGAAAAGATTAAGGAGGGAGAGAGGAGAAGACCAGTCCCACCTCCCCGTCCAGTGAGACGCGGGGTATGGGACAGGACGTAGAGAGAGGACAGGGCAGCAGGAGTTACAGTGTTATCAGGGGACAGCCTGTTGCTTTTTCTTTCTTTTTTTGTTATATTTGCCCAATCTGATTAATTCTCACATCAGAGTTCCTTATTAAACTCCTCTGGTCCTCCCATGTGGAGGCAATCTGAAGATACTCCTCTATCAGTCCCTATGGAATTCATAATTTATCAAAGAAGATATGTTTCAATCCTTCTTCACTGCTTAGCTGTACATTATATACTAAGTAATCTGATATTAGTCAGTAAACTCTCAGGTTGGTCCTGTCAAGAAACTAAATATGCTCAAACTGTGTAAGGACATATGGGGCACCGTTTGCAAACTGTTTAAGGACTGATAGGTCCCCGTTTGCAAACTGGACTGATGGAGCCCAGTTTGCAAACTGTTTAAGGACTGAAGGGGCCCCGTTTGCAAACTGTTTAAGGACTGATGAGTCCCCGTTTGCAAACTGTTTAAGGACTGATGGGGCCCCGTTTGCAAACTGGACTGATGGGGCCCCATTTGCAAATTGTGTAAGGACTGATGGGGCCCCGTTTGCAAACTTTGTAAGGACTGATGGGGCCCCGTTTTGTAAACTGTTTTAAAGATTGTTTTTTAAGGTTTGACAATGATTTGAAAAATAAAAAAAGAAGTCCAACCCTCTCTAAAACATTTGAAAGGGGTTCAGGACCTGCAAACTTGATTTAATTGCTCAACCGTCCTTAGCAGTTGGTGCCCAGGATACCAGGACCAGTTACTGTATGATCTCTTAAAGCAGTAGTTCCTAATGTTTCAGACCCCTCTCACTAGAACACAAACCCAGATGAACAGAATGAAAGGATGTGGAAATCGATATAAAAGTGAAACACAGTATCAGTCACAAAAAAGGGAAATTGGAAATAAATAAAAATCAATTAATTTAAAATTGTTAATTATTTTATTTCAGAACTCAATATTGTCATAAATATTACAGTAACCAGCATTCAAAATAATTTCATCTAATTTATTAAATACATTTTGATAAAAAAAATAACAGACAAAAAGTTTTATTATAATATCAAAGCACTCCTGTAAGCACGCCTTTCTTATTATGAGAAAAATATCAATATATATATATATATATATATATATATATATATATATATATATATATATATATATATATCAGTAAATGCATGTCAATGTTTTGCAGTGAAGTCTGGTATTTAACACAGGTTGTAGTTACTGTTCATGACACGGAAAAGTCTCTTGGAACTAAACCTATATTCAAACACCCTTGGTCCATTGTAGAGGTACATGAATCCTGAAAAGAGAAAAATGAAAAGAAATGGGAAATTTACATTGAGTAACAATACATGACAGAAATAGGCTCCTGACAAAGGAGGAAGTAAAGCTATGTAGATGTGTATTACACTGTTTCATTAGTTACAGGGTAGACATGTGTGCTTGTTCTAAGTTTTAGATGAGGTCTAGTTTAACAAGTTCACTGAATTAAATCGTTCTGCTTTCTAATGGCTGTGGTGTCACCATCACTTTGATTTAATCCAGGTCTGGGTGTCAAATACATTTCCAATCTTTTTGAATGCTCCCTATATTCACTCATCATGACTCGTTAAGTCCTGTTGAGGTTCAAATCTCTTTTACAGGGAAGGCCCAGCCATGAGGGCTCTGATAAAAATCCCTTAAAGAGCAGAAGAGGCCCCGGCAAGCAGAGCTTCTGCAAAGAGGAACAGAGCAGGAGCTGAAGAAACCACTTGAGAAAGAACGGGCCTCATGTATGGCTTTGACATACAAAACCATTATCATGAACACACCTGCAGCATGTGATTATTACACCATGTAAAAATGGTGTTGATAGATTATATCATGACTGGGGTTTAAAGAGCAGTAAGGGTGGAAGGGTTGTGGTTAGGGTTAGGGTTTGGGTTATTAATCAGGAAAGGGTTAGGGTTTGGGTTAGGGTTAAGGTTAGGGTTAGGGTTAGGGTTAGGGTTTGGGTTAGGGTTAGGGTTAGGGTTTGGGTTAGGGTTAGGGTTTGGGTTATTAATCAGGAAAGGGTTAGGGTTAGGGTTAGGGTTAGGGTTAAGGTTAGGGTTAGGGTTAGGGTTTGGGTTAGGGTTAGGGTTTGGGTTATTAATCAGGAAAGGGTTAAGTTGGGGTTATGGTTATTAATCAGGAAAGCAGTTGAATATTATATGTTGCTGTTATTAGGCAATTAAAGGTACCTCTGATTTGAATAGCGGCATCAACTTTCCCCCCGATTCCCGGGAAGTCTTCTTCTATCAATCTGGGGAACCCCCTGTCCATTTTCTTTGTGCTGTCATCATAACTGAAAAACAAAAACAACATAGTAAGACTAAGAAGAGGCGTGCTGGGTACCTAACAACACGGTAAGACTAAGAAGAGGCATGCTGGGTACCTAACAACACAGTAAGACTAAGAAGAGGCGTGCTGGATACCTAACAACATGGTAAGACTAAGAAGAGGCGTGCTGGGTACCTAACAACACAGTAAGACTAAGAAGAGGCGTGCTGGATACCTAGTCTGCGAGTAGCAAAGTATCAGAAAGTGTGCTTTAAAAAGCTGCAGGTCGCTCAGTCTACATTACCTGTAGTATTGATTCCCAACAAAGAAGAAGGTTTTCCCAGTATTTTCATTGTGAAGTGCTGCATCAATTCTCTTCACATTCTTAGGGAAGCCCAGGTTGTAAATGCTTTGAGGGAAGCCCTGGTCAACGTCATACCCAAACAGAGCCCAGTACTGAGCTCCTGTGAAGCACAGAGGAACACAAATAAGTTCTGATTCTTCAAATGCATTCCTTGTTGTTGTTTCACAGTTTCAAAACATTGTACCTTCTTATCTCAGTCCTTATCTGGCTCATGTATAATAATAATAATAATAATAATAATAATAATAATAATAATAATTAAACAGAAAGACTCTGTCCCTGTGCTGGCTCTCACAGCGAAGTTACCTTTAAACAGAAAGACCCTGTCGCTGTGCTGGCTCTCATAAGCAGCATCGATGTTGCTGGGCAGCTCTGGCCAGAAGTAACTGATGGTGTACTGCTCAACCTGGTTAATCTGAGGGATCTGCCTCCAGAAGAACCTGTGAGGAAAGGGCCTTTTTAACAGAGCTGCTGTATTCATGGGATCAGCAACAACTTATTGTAAGGGAAAATACAAGTTGTATTATAAATTCAAAACATCAGCTCATTCAAATCTTTTGAACTAAATTCAGTGAAATTAATAAAACAGGAAATAAATCAAGGAGATGTAATGGACAGCTGCAGTGTGTAAAGAGCCACAAGGACAAAATAAAGCAACAAGTCACTCCCACCAGAAACAAGAACCCTGCAGTCAGTCCTTTCCATATCTGCAGGGGTAGATTCCCCAAAATACATTAGCTTGGTAAGGCTTGCCAGATTACTGTATAAAAGTGAATATCAAGTTTAAAGAAAAGAGAAATCCTAATTACAGGGCCCACACTGCTGAGCCTCGGTGCTGAAGCATTAACCCTACTTCTATAAAGCGGACCCATCTGATTTTGGGTTGTAAGTGTGCTGCAGTTGATCTGATTTTGGGTTGTAAGTGTGCTGCAGTTGATCTGATTTAGGATTGTAAGTGCGCTGCAGTTGATCTGATTTAGGGTTGTAAGTGTGCTGCAGTTGATCTGATTTAGGGTTGTAAGTGTGCTGCAGTTGATCTGATTTTGGGTTGTAAGTGTGCTGCAGTTGATCTGATTTTGGGTTGTAAGTGTGCTGCAGTTGATCTGATTTAGGGTTGTAAGTGTGCTGCAGTTGATCTGATTTAGGGTTGTACGTGCGCTGCAGTTGATCTGATTTAGGGTTGTAAGTGTGCTGCAGTTGATCTGATTTAAGGTTGTAAGTGTGCTGCAGTTGATCTGATTTAGGGTTGTAAGTGTGCTGCAGTTGATCTGATTTAAGGTTGTAAGTGTGCTGCAGTTGATCTGATTTTGGGTTGTAAGTGTGCTGCAGTTGATCTGATTTAGGGTTGTAAGTGTGCTGCAGTTGATCTGATTTTGAGTTGTAAGTGTGCTGCAGTTGATCTGATTTAGGGTTGTAAGTGTGCTGCAGTTGATCTGATTTAAGGTTGTAAGTGTGCTGCAGTTGATCTGATTTAGGGTTGTAAGTGTGCTGCAGTTGATCTGATTTAAGGTTGTAAGTGTGCTGAAGTTCAAGTGTGTAAACCACACTGGGTTTTGTTACCTGTCTTTGAAATACATTGTTTCTCCACGTAAGCTGGTGATGGCGTCCAGGACCAGATTGGGATCACAGGCATTGGGAGTTGCTGGGGGTGTATTTGGATTTTGGTCCAGGTCCTTATCAGGGTTTGAACCTAATGACAAAGTTAGCATATAAGTAAATATCAATTCCTGTACATTGGTTTGTGCGGGTATACTGTACAGGGTATATGTATTCTATGGGAAAGCATATTGTCAGCATGCTTATTGCACAGCAAACCTATAGACAGTAGTTAATACCTAATGTTTCAAGAGCACTTTAACATGGTCTCATGATTGATCTGTATACAGCTCACATGCCTCACTTACCATAGAGAGACTGGATCCCTCGAACATCATCCCGAGGGACAGCATAGTTGCTGGTGTCCGTGTAGCTGTAGATGGGATACATCAAAGCACCGGGATCCTGGGAATGAGATAGTCCAAGAGCATGGCCAAACTCGTGAGCAGCCACGAGGAACAGGTTATACCCTAAAAGCAACAGGTGGGAACAAGTGAGCTGCATATATTCTTATCCACAACTTCAACAAGCACAATAGAAGAAGATGGCACAAGATGCAATATTGGTCTGCTTGATCAGGTTTTAATAATGTTTTTATACCTCGATTCTAATCTATTTTACCTAACACAGTCATTTGAGCATTTTCAAAAGAACACAATCAAATCTACGTTTAAGCATCTGAAAATATGAATGACTTTGTTGTGCAACATTAGAGCCTTATGGTAAAGAACGTGTCTCCACTGTTTAAAGCAGTTACATCACTGGTGTGTTTTCACTGAGATTGTTGTCTTTCTGAAAGGCTTACCAGCTGATCCAACAGAAAAGGTTTCATCTTCGTCAAAATGAGTGTCGCCTCCGATGCCGGCTGCAGGTGCAAAAGCATGAGCCAAAGTGCCTTCAGGACCATCGAAGGGATAGAAGTCACCGTGGTCTGGAAGGCAATTCAAACATCTTTTCAAACTCCTCTTTGCAAATCTTTCTTACAAGTACAGTATTGACCAACTGATTGGTCACTTTATAACTGGATTAGACACCGCCATGAATTGTGATACAGATGGGGTTGATCATGTTAACAGTGTACCAGAAATGGGAAAGGCAAAGATCTAACAGCATTATAGGAAAGGCAAAGATCTAACAGCATTATGGGAAAGGCAAATGTCTAACAGCATTATGGGAAAGGCAAAGATCTCTCATCATTTTGAAAGAGGCATGATAGTGGGTTCATGTTGAGCCAGTGCCACAGTAGCAAGTTTACCTCGAGCTCCAAAGGAGATCCTTATATCAGCCGTGCCTCTGGTGAGTCTTGTGAACTTCAGTGGGGTCACCTTGCTCCACACTTGAAAAGCTTTCTCTATTGCTTTGTTGACATCAGAATGAGACATATCCGGTGTGTAGTTCTCAATCCTGGAAAATTGTTCAAAATAAACATAAAGCACAGTACAGTAATTAACCAAGCCAGCTGCTGTTTCACCTGTCTCTTTAGAGCAGCTGTTTCCAGTCGTTCAATGGGTTTAAGAGATGAGTTCAATTACCTATATGTGAGTCTGTTTGACCTGTCTCTTTAGAGTAGCTGTTTCCAGTCGTTCAGTGGGTTTAAGAGATGAGTTCAATTACCTGTATGTGAGGCTGTTTGTTGGCCACTTCAGACTTCCTGGGAAGGTTGAGTACTGCTCTACATCAGGGACTCCACATCTTGGTTTCTTCATCACTTCAAGAGTGTCAGAGTCCAGCACGCCACTCACTTTGAGGCCAAAGAACTTCTGCATTTCTTTAACTTTGTCCATCACTCCACCATGCCGTCTTCGGGCTGTAGGGCCTTGAGTGGATGTGAGGTTGTAGAAATGCTTGAGATATTTCTGCAGAGAGAAATTGAGAATCCATGAATACAACAAAAACAGACCTACTGTAGACCAGTCAGTGAATCCAATGATGATACTACTACTACTACTACTACTACTACTACTACTACTACTACTACTACTACTACTAATAATAATAATAATAATAATAATAATAATAACATGCATTTTCCCTCCACTGTATTGAAAAAAGGTTTATTAAAAAGCCATTGCCTCTGCAAAGTCCATATTGTCTTCTCCGGTGTCTGCTGTGAATATGGGGACTGCGTGGGCTGACAGAGCCAGAGCACTCAGCACTAAGAGCTTCATCCACATCATGTTCTTGTCTGGATTACCTGCTGCTGGAGATGAAGCCCCTTTGGGATCTGAGGCTCTTTTATAGCACTCTTACGCTGTGCTTCTTAAGCAATGCCATTAGTCATGAGCAGTAAGGAGGAAGTAAACACCCTCAGTTTCTCATTGGAGGTAAATACCTAATTGTGTAATGCAGGATGTGATAACATAACTTAATTATAAGAAGACTTTTATATTTAAATCATTGGCAGAGTCTTTACATTCATTCAGTTGCAATAAGACTTTTTATATTGAAATCATTGGCAGAGTCTTTACATTCATTCAGTTGCAATAAGACTTTTTGTATTGAAATCACTGGCAGAGGCTTTTCAGTCATTCAGTTGCAATGATGCAGTCAGAATGTGTGTTAATCAGCACAGCATCAATGGGGCTTTCATTTGTTTTACGTATTTATTTATTTATTTATTTATTGACTGTGATAGGGCTATCTCTCCATCTATCTATCTATCTCTCTCTCTCTCTCTCTATCTCTCACTATCTCTCTGTGTCTCTCTCTCTCAATCTATCTCTCTATCTCTATCAATCTAAAACATTTTTGACAGATAGATATATAGTATATATAGTTCTAGTAATTGTATGGGTATGTGTGTATGTTTTTATTATTATTATTATTATTATTATTATTATTATTACTTATAAAGTATTTAAATTCAGTTAAAGCTGTAAAAATGAATAAAGTAGACAGGAAACAAGTAATAACCCATGCGTTATTGACTTCATGTGCTAAGAGAAAGTACAAAGCCATGTGGCATATTTTATGTTAATTACATTTTTAAGGTAATTAATAAACAATATAGTTTAATAAGCAGATGCATACAAATATCTGGTTTGATTATGTTAGTAATGAATAATCTCTGGAACTCTATAAAAAGTGTTCCTAACTTGTATTACAGTTAGTGAAACCTCATCTGCTGCTGAACTGCTATAACATTGCCACAAGAGGGCAGCACCACATTGACATGAATTGGATATGAAATCAGACTGTTAAAATGACTACAGATTTCATTGAATAGCATGCTTTGTCTGCATTCATTATATATGACTTTGTTCATATGTAGTATGTAATAGTGGTATCGAAACCATAGGCACTTATGTGTGAAAATGTTTAACCACTTTGTGATTTAATTAGGCATCTAAAACAACTTTTTAAAAATCCATTAACAGTCCAAAGCACCTTTAACTATTGTTCCACAGTCCAATGTCTGTGTTCTTGTGAATATTTTAGCCTTTTAGTCTTGTTCCCCTTTCTTAGCAGAGGTATTCTTACTGCAGCACATCCTTTAAGTCCGGATTTCAAGAGTGACCTTTGTACTGTTGATTTGATGGACAACGACACCTGTGCCTTCTGCCAGTTACTAGTGGAGTAAATTGTTGATGCTCATTGTGCATCAGAGTAGAACAATGTAACATGTCTGAGACTTGCACATCAGTGTATTCATACTGGAAAACACCACTTTGCTCAACTTACATTTAATATGTTTCCAGTTCCAATTGTGAATGAAATGTTAACAAACTGTAGGGCTGGTCCTGTATTTGTACAAGTGTAGACCACAATGCCTAATCATTGAATCACTTCCTGCAATATGGACGTGTGATGCAAAATGAGTGATGCAAGACATTGTGCTTGGATGGATTGGTGCTGAATATCACTGTTTATATGTGTAGTGATTGGGTCTGCTTTTACACCACTTGCTATACAGTGCTGTGTGCAGCAAAGGGAGTTTCAGGTTTCACAAGAGCTGTTGTTTTTGCAGAATTTATTAATTTATCATTTTACACATTGAACCTAAATACCTTTACACAAAACATATTACATTATGACACCATTAATTACAGGAACAGAGATTAGAAATTAAATGAAACTATTTCAATAATATCTGCTAATTATTGGAAAATGTATGGCTAGCATTGTCTCAACTTTAATACAGGATTGAGGTTCACAACACAGAACATACCACATTAATAATAACAATGAAGAACAATAGACTGGCTCAGGATCACGAGAGACTGGCTCCGGATCACGAGAGACTGGCTCCGGATCACGAGAGACTGGCCCAGGATCACGAGAGACTGGCCCAGGATCACGAGAGACTGGCTCAGGATCACGAGAGACTGGCTCCGGATCACGAGAGACTGGCTCCGGATCACGAGAGACTGGCTCCGGATCACGAGAGACTGGCTCCGGATCACGAGACTGGCTGGATCACGAGAGACTGGCCCAGATCACTGGCCCAGGATCACTGGCTCAGGATCACTGGCTCCGGATCACGAGAGACTGGCTCCGGATCACGAGAGACTGGCTCCGGATCACGAGAGACTGGCTCAGGATCACGAGAGACTGGCTCCGGATCACGAGAGACTGGCTCCGGATCACGAGAGACTGGCTCAGGATCACGAGACTGGCTCAGGATCACGAGAGACTGGCTCCGGATCACGAGAGACTGGCTCCGGATCACGAGAGACTGGCTCCGGATCACGAGAGACTGGCTCAGGATCACAAGAGACTGGCTCAGGATCAAGGTTCACAACACAGAACATACCACAGTAATAATACAATTTTACTGTATATTTTTATAATATAATGCAATGCAATCTCACTGTATATTTTTATAATACAATGCAATGCAATCTTACTGTACATTTTTATAGGGCCCCTATGTAGGCATCCTGCTTTACAGAAAACATAATTTATACGATGGCGATGTACAATAAAAACTGTGTGAATGGTCTGAGTAGCATGACATAAGATTTCAGACATCTTCCATGGCCACCACATTTCAACTGAGCATGCTTGGGGTAAAAAATAAATTGCTAGCAGGTTTCACTGACCCTGATAAGCACTACTCTTAGACTAGCTAATGTTATTTTAGATAGCGTAATCCAAGATTAGCACTGACGAGGGTCTGTGAAACCAGCTCCATGTGTAGAAAAGATTATAATGCATTGGTTTGTACTACACCACCCAAGGCTTAAAGCCATCCCAGGAACCAGGACACGCTATAAGTATTGAGAGACACAAAACAATCCATCAGATTTGATAGGGTTACATCATCAAAGATGTGAATGTCTAGCTATGTACTAATTAAAGGAATTATTTCATCGTTACTCGGCTGCAATGAAGATGTCTTGCTGTGTTATCTTAAAAGTATGTAAACATTTCCTGACTTCATTTTCTTGTCCTTGTGTGAAATATTTGAGCGCAAGATTCTCAGAAGCAGTGATGCAAGACTGTTGGTGATTTTCACATAAGCAGAGCACTGCACACATTGCACGTTCATTATGATATTATCATAAGCAGAGCACTGCACACGTTGCACGTTCATTATGATATTATCATAAGCAGAGCACTGCACACGTTGCACGTTCATTATGATATTATCATAAGCAGAGCACTGCACACGTTGCACGTTCATTATGATATTATCATAAGCAGAGCACTGCACACGTTGCACGTTCATTATGATATTATCATAAGCAGAGCACTGCACACGTTGCACGTTCATTATGATATTATCATAAGCAGAGCACTGCACACGTTGCACGATCATTATGATATTATCATAAGCAGAGCGCTGCACACGTTATTCATTATGATATTATCATAAGCAGAGCACTGCACACGCTGCACGCTCATTAATATTATCATAAGCAGATGCACCGTTGCCACGATCATTATGATATTAATAAGCAAACCTGCACATAACCGCTCATTAAAACATTATCATAATTTAACTTATTTTGTGATCTCGATATAAACTAACCTTAACCCTAAGCCTAACCCTAACCAAACCTAACCCCAACCAAACCTAACATAACCCCAACAAAACCTAACCATAACCAAACCTAACCTCAACCAAACCTAACCCTAACCAAACCTAACCTCAACCAAACCTAACCCTAACCAAACCTAACCCTAACCAAACCTAACCATAACCAAACCTAACCTCAATCAAACCTAACCCTAACCTCAACAAAACCTAACCCTAACCAAACCTAACCTTAACCAAAATATGGTATGAACCTGGTCAACCTGTGGGTCCTGCTAATGTAAACTAGCTGATTGAAATGAGTGTAAATATAGCGCTATTGAGACAGAGAGGAGTGAGTGTTACTATAGTGCTATTGAGAGAGGAGTGAGTGTTACTATAGCACTATTGAGAGAGGAGTGAGTGTTACTATAGCACTATTGAGAGAGGAGTGAGTGTTACTATAGCACTATTGAGAGAGAGAGGAGTGCGTGTTACTATAGCGCTATTGAGAGAGAGAGAGGAGGAGTGAGAGATTGAGAGAGAGAGTGTTACTATAGCGCTATTGAGAGAGAGAGAGGAGTGCTACTATAGTGCTATTGAGAGAGAGAGAGGAGTGTTACTATAGCACTATTGAGAGAGAGAGAGGAGTGAGTGCTACTATAGCGCTATTGAGAGAGAGAGGAGTGTTACTATAGTGCTATTGAGAGAGAGAGGAGTGCGTGTTACTATAGCGCTATTGAGAGAGAGAGAGGAGTGTTACTATAGCGCTATTGAGAGAGGTGAGTGTTACTATAGCGCTATTGAGAGAGAGAGAGGAGTGCATGTTACTATAGCGCTATTGAGAGAGGTGAGTGTTACTATAGTGCTATTGAGAGAGAGAGAGAGAGGAGTGTTAATATAGCGCTATTGAGAGAGAGAGAGAGGAGTGAGTGTTACTATAGTGGTATTCAGAGAGGTGAGTGGTACTATAGCGCTATTGAGAGAGGAGTGAGTGAGTGTTACTTTAGCACTATTGCTATAGTAGGGGCAGCAGTGTGAGAGAGAGAGAGTGGTTTGAGGACTTTTGACCGCTATTGAGAGAGAGGAGTGAGTGAGTGTTACTTTAGGGTTCAATCCCAGTAGTGGTTAGGACAGAGTCGTGGGTTCAATCCCAAGTGGGGGACACTGCTGCTGTACCCTTGAGCAAGGTTCTTTACCTAGATTGCTCCAGTAAAAACCCAACTGTATAAATGGGTAATCGTATGTAAAAAATAATGTGATATCTGTATAATGTGAAATAAAGTATAATGTGATATCTTGTAACAATTGTAAGTCGCCCTGGATAAGGGTGTCTGCTAAGAAATAAATAATAATAATAATATTGCTCTGATATGTCATGTGTATTCTGGGCACAGCCATGGCTCTATAAGAGTCTGTTTGGCTTCTACAGGTGAGCACAGAATTTACCTGGGAAATTAAAATAATTAAAAAAATAAATGTCTGAAGAAAGCAACATCTGGTATCTCTTCGGAATGAATTCTATAACAGCTTGAAGAAAACAGTTTAACTGTAAAATACATGCTGTAGTTTTATCAAATAGGTGTTTAAGTAGAACATGGAGCAATTGTGTTTGTTTTTGTAATTGTGTTGCAGGAACTCTTCTCAGCTTGTGTCTCACGGTGAATTGTGCAATGCAGTTAACAGCTTGCACATCCAAACCCAGACTAAACTGCAACATATGTATTCAAGACTTCCTGTATAGTCTTTATTCTAATGATGCAACAGATGCTGCTGTTTTAACCCATTAGCTGCTGTCTTTGGCCACTGTCTATACTGAAAACTACAATGCTCTTCTCACTGTGAAATTATATGTTATTATTCACCATTAACGATGCTGCACACGCACACTTTTATGACATGAATGGTTTTATTTGTATTTCAAAGTGTGTGGTAAGGAGATATGACACCGTAAATGTAAGGTATTGCTAATATAGTGTGAGCACACTTCAACACAGCGGTGTTTGAGGTATATAATGTAATGGCATAATGTTTGAGCTATATAATGCAATGACTCATGTATGTTGGGATGCCGCAGAATGCACCACCCAGACATTCTGTGATCAATGGTATTGGTGGACCTGGTTACACGGTCACTGCATGTCACTGTCTGGTTCAGTGAAGAGGATACTGCATGACATGTCACTGTCTAGTTCAGTGAAGAGGATACTGCATGACATGTCACTGTCTGGTTCAGTGAAGAGGATACTGCATGACATGTCACTGTCTGGTTCAGTCTCCTTTATGATCAGAGCGGAATGCTCTGGGATCTAAGGGGTTTGCAGTATAAGTATTGCCACTTGAGGAAGCATCACTGTCTGAATTCAGAAAGGAGAGACGACTACTTACACTAGTAAGAATAAAAGCATTAAAACTGACTGTTCAACAGAAATACTGCTCAGACAATGAGGCTGTGCATATGTATAACTGAAGATTAAGCCTTTTCTGTATTATATACAGCGTGGGGAACATATGACAAATATAAAAAAATCCCAGTCGATAACTTCCCTAAATTCTGCTGAATCAACATTATGTGATGAACTAATTTTAAATAAACATGTGTGCCTGCCATTGTAAACGCACCCTAACCCACTCCAGTCTCCTTTTCTTGTTTTCCATCATTTCCAATCCTATCATGACTCTGAAAGCAGGGAAGCATATACTAATGTATGTTGTGTGATTGCAACCTGGCTGCCTACATGACATTCATCACGCATGGGTATTGTTCAGGATAGGTAGCTGCTTCCCGATTATCTACTCATCACTCCTCATCACTGTAACAAAAACATGATTTACTGCACACGTCAATTTCAATTTGTTAAACAAAAATCAGGGGCTGCTTGTTCAAATTTAATGGAAGGTGACAATCAAATTATATAAAGTTATATAGCATTACATGAAATAATAAAGCAAAATATTTAAATATGTGTAGCACCCTGGTTCTTACACAATGTATGCAGCAAGGACGTGGAACAGGAGACATGTTGCTAGGCAGTCTGGATTGACTGGGGAGCGTGCCCCGGGCAGGCTGCGTGGAGCTGATCGGGAGGTCTGGATTGGCTGGGGGGTGTGGCTGCGTGGAGCTGATCGGGAGGTCCGGATTGGCTGGGGGGGGTGCTCAGGGCAGGTTGCATGGAGCTGATCGGGAGGTCCGGATTGGCTGGGGGGTGTGGCTGCGTGGAGCTGATCGGGAGGTCCAATTGGCTGGGGGGCATGTCCCGGGCAGGCTGCACTGAGCTGATCGGGAGGTCCGGATCGGCTGGGGAGTGTGGCTGCATGGAGCTCAAAAGGCGTCTGCGCCACAGCTCGAGGCTACTGCACAGCCATAGCCATATAGACAGGAGCTAAGCGAAAGCTTGCTGTGTCTACATCGAGGAGGAGAGCGTCCGCTCCATGGAGAGAACTGCTACACAAAACCCTTCCACTCCAAGACTGTGCTCGTGAAGGCATTGCCCACCCGAGGCCGTCAGGAAGAGGCTGGAGTTACCAGGAGGATGCCGGGACTTCATTAAGTCAGTTTAGGGGACTTGATCTTAAACAAGTGTAAAGAGGTTTCGTAGTGTAGCAGGTTCCTGGAGCGGGACGTCTCTTGTAGTGGGGCTAGCACTCGCCTTGTGTTGCAAACTTTTATTTTTTGCTTTGTTTTGCTTTGTTTTCTTTATTGAATCCGGCGCTGGGATTACCGTTGTTGGTACTCGAGCATCGGGGCCTGTGTTGTTATTAGATGGGAGCGCCTGTGCGGTGTATCAGTAAACACAGAAGACCATACAGCACAGAGACTCACTGGGGATTATGATAACGCATTGTGAAAATCATTGCCAATGATAAAGAACAGCACTCATATACTTTTGGCAGATACAAACATATCTATAATACAAACATGCAGCTCCGGTATTCCCCTGCGCTCTTGAAAATGTTTTGCTTGTTGGACATTGAGTGAAACAGGAAAATACTTCAGCACTTGAAACGGGGCAATGATTTCATCTACCCAGAATCTCATCAAGCAGCTTCTTGAAGGATCCCAGGGTGTCAGCTTCAACAACATTACTGGGGAGTTGGTTCCAGACCCTCACAATTCTCTGTGTAAAAAAGTGCCTCCTATTTTCTGTTCTGAATGCCCTTTTATCTAATCTCCATTTGTGACTCCTGATCCTTGTTTCAGGTCAAAAAAGTCCCCTGGGTCGACATTGTCAATACCTTTTAGGATTTTGAATGCTTGAATGAGATCACCGCGTAGTCTTATTTGTTCAAGACTGAATAGATTCAATTATTTTAGCCTGTCTGCATACAACATACCTTTTAAACCCGGGATAATTCTGGTCTCTCTTCTTTGCACTCTTTCTAGAGCAGCAAATATCCTTTTTGTAACGAGGTGACCAGAACTGAACACAATATTCTAGATGAGGTCTTACTAATGCATTGTAAAGTTTTAACATAACTTCCCTTGATTGAAATTTTACTGAAGGCTCTGATACTGCAGCTCTTTAGCAATGGCTCTGTGGCTGGGGCAGACACTGAGGCCAGAGCATTGTTAGCAAGCACAGAGAAAGGGTCTTAACATGAGTGAGTATGAAAAAAACAAACTGCTACAGCCCTCCAAGAACATCTACATGAGAGGAAAAGTACAACACAATACAGCAACGATAACGAACAGGGCTCTAAATGCATTACACACGAGAATACAACACAATACAGCAACGATAACGAACAGGGCTCTAAATGCATTACACACGAGAATACAACACAATACAGCAACGATAACGAACAGGGCTCTAAATGCATTACACATGAGAATACAACACAATACAGCAACGATAACGAACAGGGCTCTAAATGCATTACACATGAGAGTGCAATACAATACAGCAACGATAACGAACAGGGCTCTAAATGCATTACACACGAGAATACAACACAATACAGCAACGATAACGAACAGGGCTCTAAATGCATTACACACGAGAATACAACACAATACAGCAACGATAACGAACAGGGCTCTAAATGCATTACACATGTGAACAAAAGCTATAGGACAAGGGAGCACAACTCCAGTCCTCAAGGGAAAGTCCATATCAGAGGTTATAAATTTAATAATGAACAGATAAATACCTGGACAGAGGTGCAACTGGGTCAATTGAGTAATTAAGGGTGTGTGTGTAACACAGCTCTGTGCTAGAATGGGCCTTGCTGTGCACCAGGGCTGTAGAAGTTACTGTACATGCTGGACTGTGTGAATCTGACAAAGCAGCTCTTTTATACTAAAGTATCCCACTGGATTGCATTCATTTGGGCTCTAGTGCTCTGTTAATGAATACAATAAAAAGCAAAGAGATGTTCATATTAGCATGCAGATGTGCCTCATAACTGACTAACATTTTCTGGATGAAGTGTGTCTGTGTGGAGCAACAGGACTGGAATCATGTTTAATGGCTGATATAGTCACCAAATCAGCAGACACAGTGTCTCACAGCAAAGAAAGCTTGAGAAAATTAAAGGGGAACAACGTTAGTCATGCCAAAGTGCATGGGTATCCAATCACAACCCAGTGCATGCTGTAAAACATCTACAGAGGTGCTGGGTATCCAATCACAACCCAGTGCATGCTGTAAAACATCTACAGAGGTGCTGGGTGCATGCTGTAAAACATCTACAGACCCAATCACAACCCAGTGCATGCTGTAAAACATCTACAGAGGTGCTGGGTATCCAATCACAACCCAGTGCATGCTGTAAAACATCTACAGAGGTGCTGGGTATCCAATCACAACCATCAGTGCATGCATGCTGTAAAACATCTACAGAGGTGCTGGGTATCCAATCACAACCCAGTGCATGCTGTAAAACATCTACAGAGGTGCTGGGTATCCAATCACAACCCAGTGCATGCTGTAAAACATCTACAGAGGTGCTGGGTATCCAATCACAACCCAGTGCATGCTGTAAAACATCTACAGAGGTGCTGGGTATCCAATCACAACCCAGTGCATGCTGTAAAACATCTACAGAGGTGCTGGGTATCCAATCACAACCCAGTGCATGCTGTAAAACATCTACAGAGGTGCTGGGTATCCAATCACAACCCAGTGCATGCTGTAAAACATCTACAGAGGTGCTGGGTATCCAATCACAACCCAGTGCATGCTGTAAAACATCTACAGAGGTGCTGGGTATCCAATCACAACCCAGTGCATGCTGTAAAACATCTACAGAGGTGCTGGGTATCCAATCACAACCCAGTGCATGCTGTAAAACATCTACAGAGGTGCTGGGTGGTGCATGCTGTAAAACATCTACAGAGGTGCTGGGTATCCAATCACAACCCAGTGCATTGTGACAATATGCACCTTCACTGTTAATTCATTTATACCCTGTCCACACTGCCAAAACAACATGCACCTTCACGTTTTCAAAACTGTAATTTAAAAAGGAATGAAGTGAATGGCAATCCTACATTATCAGCCCACGTTGATCCCCCATTATCAGCGTGCGTTGATCCCACATTATCAGCCCACGTTGATCCTGCATTATCTGCATGTTTTGATCCTGCATTATCAGCGTGCCTTGATCCTGCATTATCAGCGTGCGCTGATCCTGCATCAGTGTGCGTTGATCCTGCATTATCAGCCCACATTGATCCTGCATTATCAGTGTGCGTTGATCCTGCATTATCAGTGTGCGTTGATCCTACATTATCAGCCCACATTGATCCTGCATTATCTGCATGCCTTGATCCTGCATTATCAGCCCTCGTTGATCCTGCATTATCAGTGTGCGTTGATCCCACATTATCAGCCCACATTGATCCTGCATTATCTGCATGCCTTGATCCTGCATTATCAGCATGTGTTGATCCTGCATTATCAGCCCATGTTGATCCTGCATTATCAGTGTGCGTTGATCCCACATTATCAGCCCACGTTGATCCTGCATTATCTGCATGTTTTGATCCTGCATTATCAGCGTGCCTTGATCCTGCATTATCAGCGTGCGCTGATCCTGCATTATCAGCCCACGTTGATCCTGCATTATCAGCCCACGTTGATCCTGCATTATCAGCGTGCATTGATCCTGCATTATCAGCGTGCGTTGATCCTGCGTTATCAGCCCACGTTGATCCTGCATTATCAGCGTTGATCCTGCATTATCAGCCCATCCTGCATTATCAGCCCACGTTGATCCTGCATTATCAGCCCACGTTGATCCTGCATTATCAGCGTGCATTGATCCTGCATTATCAGCGTGCGTTGATCCTGCGTTATCAGCCCACGTTGATCCTGCATTATCAGCGTGCACTGATCCTGCATTATCAGCCCACGTTGATCCTGCATTATCAGCCCACGTTGATCCTGCATTATCAGCGTGCATTGATCCTGCATTATCAGCGTGCGTTGATCCTGCGTTATCAGCCTGCGTTGATCCTGCATTATCAGCGTGCACTGATCCTGCATTATCAGCCCACGTTGATCCTGCATTATCAGCCCACGTTGATCCTGCATTATCAGCGTATGTTGATCCTGCATTATCAGCGTGTTTTGATCCTGCATTATCATAAGAACATAAGAACATAAGAAAGTTTACAAACGAGAGGAGGCCATTCAGTCCATCTTGCTCGTTTGGTTGTTAGTAGCTTATTGATCCCAGAATCTCATCAAGCAGCTTCTTGAAGGATCCCAGGGTGTCAGCTTCAACAACATTACTGGGGAGCTGGTTCCAGACCCTCACAATTCTCTGTGTAAAAAAGTGCCTCCTATTTTCTGTTATGAATTCCCCTTTATCTCCCATTTGTGACCCCTGGTCCTTGTTTCTTTTTTCAGGTCAAAGAAGTCCCCTGGGTCGACATTGTCTATACCTTTTAGGATTTTGAATGTTTGAATCAGATCGCCGCGTAGTCGTCTTTGTTCAAGACTGAATAGATTCAATTCTTTTAGCCTGTCTGCATATGACATGCCTTTTAAACCCGGGATAATTCTGGTCTCTCTTCTTTGCACTCTTTCTTGAGCAGCAATATCCTTTTTGTAACGAGGTGACCAGAACTGAACACAATATTCTAGGTGAGGTCTTATTAATGCATTGTAAAATTGTAACATTACTTCCCTTGATTTAAATTCAACACTCCTCACAATATATCTTGTTGGCCTTTTTTATAGCTTCCCCACATTGTCTAGAGGAAGACATTTCTGAGTCAACATAAACTCCTAGGTCTTTTTCATAGTTCCCTTCTTCAATTTCACTATCTCCCATATGATATTTGTAATGCACATTTTTATTGCCTGCATGCAATACTTTACACTTTTCTCTATTAAATTTCATTTGCCATGTGTCTGCCCAATTCTGAATGCTGTCTAGATCATTTTGAATGACCTTTGCTGCTGCAACAGTGTTTGCCACTCCTCCTATTTTTGTGTCGTCTGCAAATTTAACAAGTTTGCTTACTATACCAGAATCTAAATCATTAATGTAGATTAGGAATAGCAAAGGACCTAATACTGATCCCTCTGGTACACCACTGGTTACCTCGCTTTATTTTGAGGTTTCTCCTCTAATCAGTACTTTCTGTTTTCTACCTGTAAACCACTCCCTAATCCATGTGCATGCATTTCTTTGAATCCCTACTGCGTTCAGTTTGAGAATTAATCTTTTATGCGGGACTTTGTCAAAAGCTTTCTGGAAATCTAAATAGACCATGTTGTATGCTTTGCAGTTATCCATTTTCAATGTTGCATCCTCAAAAAAGTCAAGTAGGTTAGTTAGACATGATCTCCCTTTCCTAAAACCATGCTGGGTGTCTCCCAGGGTATTGTTACCATATAGGTAATTTTCCATTTTGAATCTTATTATAGTTTCCATAAGTTTACATATAATAGAAGTCAGGCTTACTGGTCTGTAGTTACCTGGTTCGGTTTTGTCTCCCTTTTTGCTATTTTCCAGTCTGTCGGTACAACCCCTGTGTCAAGAGACTGTTGCATGATCTTTGTTAGAGGTTTGTAAATAACTTCTTTCATTTCTTTGAGTACTATTGGGAGGATCTCATCTGGCCCAGGGGATTTGTTTATTTTAAGAGGTCCTAGTCCCTTTAACACTTCTGCCTCTGTTATGCTAAAGTTATTTAAAATTGGATAGGAACAGGTCGACATGTGGGGCATGTTGTCCGTGTCCTCCTTTGTAAAAACCTGTGAAAAGTAATCATTTAATATATTTGCTATTTTTTTTTCTTCATCTATGATTTTGCCATTTGTGTCTCTTAGACATTTAACCTCCTCTTTGAATGTTCTCTTGCTGTTATAATATTGGAAAAACATTTTGGAATTGGTTTTAGCCCCCTTAGCAATATTGATTTCTATCTCTCTCTTGGCCTTTCTAACTTCCTTTTTTTGACTTGTGTTTGCAGTTCCAAGTACTCTTTCTGTGTGCTTTGTTTTTGGTCCCTTTTAAACGCTCTGTAAAGTGCCTTTTTTTAAGCTGAATATTTTTTTTTTAATTGATCTATTAAACCATTTTGGCCATTTTGTTTTAGATTTAGATTTGTCTACTTTTGGGATGTAATTGTTTTGTGCCTCTAGTACTACATTTTTAAAAAACAGCCATCCTTTTTCTGTGGATGTTTTCTCTATTTTACTCCAATCTACTTCTATTAGTCTCTGTTTCATACCTTCGTAGTTTGCTTTTCTGAAATTGTAAACCTTAGCTTTAGTCATTACTTTTGGTGTTTTAAAAAATATTTCAAATGAGACCATGTTGTGGTCTGAGTTTGCCAATGGCTCTCTGACCTCTGTTTTAGTTATTCTGTTTTCATTATTTGAAAAGACTAAGTCAAGGCATGCCTCCCCTCTAGTCGGTGCCTTGACAAATTGCGTTAGGAAGCAATCATTTGTCATTTCCACCATTTCAATTTCGTCCGTCGTGCCCCCCATCGGGTTTTCCCATTTTATACAGGGGAAGTTGAAATCCCCCATTAGTATGGCTTCCCCTTTTCTACACGCATTTCAAATGTCATTGTACAACAGATTATTTTGCTTAGCATCTGAATTTGGCGGTCTATAGCATGCTCCTATTATTATGCCCTTTGAATTTGTGTCCATTATTCTGACCCATATTGATTCTGCATTGTTTTCTTTGTCCTGATTTAACACCTGGGCTTCAAGACTATATCAGCGTGTGTTGATCCTGCATTATCAGCATGCGTTGATCCTGCATTATCAGCGTGCGTTGATCCTGCATTATCAGCATGCGTTGATCCTGCATTATCAGCGTGCGTTGATCCTGCATTATCAGCAATTATCAGCATGAGATCCTGCATTATCAGCGTCGTTGATCCTGCATTATCAGCATAGGGATCCTGCCATCATTTTGCATTATCAGCATGCGTTGATCCTGCATTATCAGTGTGCGTTGATCCCCCATTATTGTGCTTGTTGTGTATTACAGCAAATGAGTCCCCATTTTGATTCTCAGGCTTAGGGAATCACCTACCATTTTAAATGTCATAAAAAGTGGTGCAAATGCCACAGTGGATTTTAAGGTTACTTGTGATTCATGCAATATAGTTGGAGTGGATTTCAGTTTATTCTATGAGAGGTGGTTTGCTGGCTTCTTTTTATCCCCCTGGGCAGCATATATTTAGCAACACTATCGTGCATCAAGTGTCTGTTTGTACTGAAAAGCACAAGAAAGCTATTTAGTTTTTCCCATAGAGCCAGTACTAAAGCCAGGTTTCCTCTCCTATTTCACATACAGTGCTACAGAAACAGCTGTAGATGAGCATCGTGCTACTATTCGATATGAAAGACACAGTGTTGCCATAACCCACTGTCTAGAAAAGCATCAAAATGCTTCTGCAAACTGCATTTCTCCACTTCAAATCTACAAGTTACGATTTCTTCTTCCTGTTGTAGCATGTTCCTAAAAACACCATGAATGACAGAAAATGTTGCTGTAGTGGAATCTGTAAAAAGTGTGTTTGTAGACATCTGCGCAGAGTGAATGCATGAAGTCATTCTGTGTATCAAGTTGCTTGTGTTTCTGAAAGGACACTTCAAAGTCTGAAAATCTCCCGATGGCTCATTCTCGACCACCTTCTTCCGAACCCACAAAGAGAAGCCCTGTAACCCCCACACACTGTGCAGCAGACAGCCCCGTAAGCAGTTCTGCACTGCACTGGAGCAGGAAGTGGCATGGGGGGGGTGAATCATGGGGTTTGGGGGGGTTGGGATGAAGGTGAATCATGTGGATCACTTGACAGCACTATAAAAAGCTCTTCCACAATGTACCTTACAGAAGTCAGTCTGGGCGTTGCTTAATTACTGAGGCAAGATGAGGTACAGTGGGCTTGTGGTTCTACTCAACATTGCATATTCTTATGCATTCCCATTGTCCACAGAGGACAGTGAAAATGATGAAGACAACTGGCATTTTGCAGAGGTAGGTCCAACAGCTTGAACCTGTCTATTGCCCAATCTCTCATTGACTTGATAGAATAAGTATTTCACTGAAATGTAATTCTACATTTATTAAAGTTGAGTTACATCTTAATACTCAGCCAATAAATATTCAAAGGGGAAATGTAACCATTTGAAAATGATAATATATGTCTTTGTCAGAACAGAATTTGCATTCAGATGTTACTCCTGTGAATGCTATGAAATCTATTGCAATTCTTATGAATTAGCAGCCATTATTTTAAAGGGTTAGTAAAAATAAAAAGAATATGACAAATAGTTCAATTTGACTGCCTTACATAGCTGTACTTTAATATGATTTCTCTCTTGTATTTAACATATTCTGGGCAGCAGTGTGGAGTAGTGGTTAGGGCTCTGGACTCTTGACGGGAGGGTTGTGGGTTCAATCCGCAGTGGGGGACACTGCTGTTGTACCCTTGAGCAAGGTACTTTACCTAGATTGCTCCAGTAAAAACCCTACTGTATAAATGGGTAATTGTATGTAAAAATAATGTGAAATAATGTATAATGTGACATCTTGTAACAATTGTAAGTCGCCCTGGATAAGGGCGTCTGCTAAGAAATAAATAATAATAATAATAATATTCATAGGCTAAGCTCATAGGACACGGAGACAGGTATCAGGTGAAACACATGTCTACTTATTTTCTACCCGACTCAGCATTTAGTTTTTGAAGTTGTTCATTGAATTGATATATTTTGTTCCCAGAAATATCTGAGGAAATTCTATGGCCTGGCCCCTGGACTTCAGGGACCGCAAAAGTCCTCTAGCTCCATGTCGCTGGTAATTAAAGAGATGCAGTCCTTCTTTGGCCTGGAAGTAACTGGGAATTTGGATCCTGCCACTCTAGAGATGATGCACGTGCCAAGATGTGGCGTTCCTGATGTTGGAGAATATAATCTCTTCCCCAGGAATCTCAAATGGAAAACAACTAACGTGACATTCAGGTAAGTAACTGCAAATTCTCATATAATTACAAGTGTCTTGCTAAGAGGACATGTCATGTCAGTGCAGGCTCCCCAATGATTCTCACATCCCATCTATTCAGAGCCACTAGGTGTGTGTTTCCAGTGTCTTGAGGAAATGCTTTGAATGCATGTGTGTGTGTGTTTTGTTCCCCCATTATTATGAAGTTACAAATCCTTTTTCTGTCCACCTAGTCCAAACATCCAAACAAGAAAACAATCACATTTCTATGCTGCTTCAAGCTCGGGCACAAAAATCATTTGAACTGAATGAGGTGGTTAAGAAGCAGCATTTTAAGATCCAGATTTACCAGCATTTACCTTGAAACCTCAAGCAGTGAGACATGAGCAGTGTGGAGTAGTGGTTAGGGCTCTGGACTCTTGACTGGAGAGTTGTGGGTTCAATCCCCAGTGGGGACACTGCTGCTGTACCCTTGAGCAAGGTACTTTACCTAGATTGCTCCAGTAAAAAACCCAGCTGTATAAATGGGTAATTGTATGTAAAAACTAATGTGGTATCTTGTAACAATTGTAAGTTGCCCTGGATAAGGGCGTCAGCTAAGAAATAAATAATAATCATGGGTCATGCTAACAGCAATGTGCTCCCTTATTTGAGGATTGTGAATTTACATGATACCTCTTACAGTGGGATATGATGCAAGGTACTCCCTTATTTTGAGGATTGTGAATTTACATGATACCTCGCACAGTGGGTTAAGATTCATGCTAACAGCAATGTACCCCCTTATTTGAGGATTGTGAATTACACCCCGGATGTGAAAGCCTCGGAGGTTGACCGAGCGATCCACAATGCCCTCAGAGTCTGGAGTGACGTGACGCCGCTGGTCTTCAGAAAGCTACACGAGGGCACTGCTGACATCATGATCGCCTTCGGGTCGAAAGGTCCTGTAATAAAACAACGGCAGTCACTGTAGTTGGTGCCGGCAGTTTATTTTATTATTAATATATTGCACTGGTACACAAGTGTAAAGTATAACATTCTCAGTGTATGAGTTCAGTTTGTATCTCATCAGTTTCCAGTAGGGTCCAAAAGCACACCACCCACAGGCTTGCCACATATATTATGATTCAGTAAATGATATCCTGGTATTCAAACATTCATATCCAGCAACAACAGTTTCAACAGTGTTTCAGACGGCTTGATTCTTTTTACTAGACAACAGCGAAGACATACTCCACTTTTTCAAAGGCAATATATAACACTATGTAACACAATTTTTGTTCCTGGGTAGTAAGTGTTATTTCCTAATTGCTTATGCCTCAAAAGTATAGAAAATGGCTATTATTCCCCACAAACTTTGCTTTTGTGACAAGGACAGTGATATTTTGAAATTTACCTATTTCCAATGAGAAAACAGGCGAATTTGTGTCTTTTCGTTCACATAAAGTCAGAAAAAAACAACATATGAATCCAAATTAACATGTATTTATACTAAAGTAATACAAAAATGACTACAAAAGATTTAGAAGTGAGTAGTTTTTCGAGATTTACGATTATACTGTAAATCACTTTCACGAATCAGCCCCCAAATGAAGTCTCCCATCATGTTCTCGTTATACTGTCCTTGGTAGCGGCGTTCAAAGTCCAGTATGTCCTGGTGGAAGCGCTCGCCTTGCTCCTCCGAGTACGCTCCCATGTTCTCCTTGAATTTATCAAGATGAGCATCAAGGATATGGACTTTGAGGGACATCCTACAGCCCATTGTGCTGTAGTTCTTCACTAGAGTCTCAACCAGCTCCACATAGTTTTCGGCCTTGTGATTGCCCAGGAAGCCCCGAACCACTGCGACAAAGCTGTTCCAAGCCGCTTTCTCCTTACTAGTGAGCTTCTTGGGGAATTCATTGCACTCCAGGATCTTCTTTATCTGTGGCCCGAAGAAGACACCGGCTTTGACCTTTGCCTCAGACAGCTTAGGGAAGAAGTCTTGAAGGTACTTGAAGGCTGCCGACTCCTTATCTAGAGCTCTGACAAATTGTTTCATAAGGCCTAATTTGATGTGCAGTGGTGGCATCAGCACCTTCCGGGGGTCCACCAGTGGCTCCCACTTGACGTTGTTCCTCCCCACAGAGAACTCAGTCCGCTGTGGCCAGTCCCACCTGTGGTAGTGCGCCTTGGTGTCCCTGCTGTCCCAAAGGCAAAGATAGCAGGGAAACTTGGTAAAACCGCCTTGGAGAGCCATCAGGAATGCCACCATTTTGAAGTCTCCTATGACCTTGATGCCATCTCAGAAAAATGCAGATATGTATCCACTTAGGCAGCTGGAACTAAACTGAACTGGTGGGCTTAAGGCCCCTGTATTTCTATTACTATTTATATTACTGGAAAGTTCTAGAAAGTTCTAGAAGTTACTCCAAGTTTACTCAGCACTGAATCTATCTGGAATGTTCTGGAAAATAGGTAAATTTCAAAATATCACTGTCCAGGTCACAAAAGCAAAGTTTGTGGGGAATAATAGCAATTTTCTATACTTTTGAGGCATAAGCAATTAGGAAATAACACTTACTACCCAGGAACCAAAAAAAAAAAAAAAAAAAAATGTTACACGGTGTAATATACCTGGCTTGAATTGGATAACACCTGTTGTCAGAATGAGGTGAATTGCTGTGAAATATACAATAATACTAGAACGCCCATTAATGTGTTTCCTTAGGAGTATCAGTGCAGGGCTTTCACCTGGGAATGCAGTGCATGCGCTCATGCATTAACTGACTTCATTTGCCAGCTGATTCCCAAGCTCTCATCACGTGTAGGAAAGCATAAGGTGTTCAGACCTTTTACTGCATTGTCTCACATGGCTGTGGAGTGATGCACACTGTGATCCAATGCTCTTGTTATATTGTATGTGAATTTGAATCACTTGACCCATTGCCTTTGTAGAGCACGGAGACTTCAATCCATTTGATGGGCCCAATGGTCTGCTGGCCCATGCCTACCCACCTGGCAATGGACTTGGGGGGGACACGCACTTTGATGAAGATGAGACTTGGTCAACGGACTCCAGTGGTACCATATATATATATATATATATATATACACATATAGATATTGTGTTTTACAGATATACAGTTGTTTAGACAAAGTAACAGAACAGAATATTTCCATACTTGACGCATCCACAATGTGTATTAATGTGTATAAAATGAGGATGTGTTCTTTAGGTTACAACCTGTTCATTGTTGCTGCTCATGAATTTGGCCATGCTTTGGGTCTCTCCCACTCTGAGGATCCCGGATCCCTGATGTACCCAGTGTACTCGTTCAGCAAAGGATTCCCCCTTTCAGAAGACGATGTCCATGGAATTCAGTCACTTTATGGTACCTTCACATTTCTGAGAGCATTTCTTAAGACTCCTAAATGACCTGCAATGGGTGCAGTATAAGAATTAGCTGTGAGCTCTGTAGATGGCATAGTACAGTGGTGGCCAAACCTGGTCCTGGAGAGCCACAACCCAGCAGGCTGTATAGGTAACCCTTAACCATTCATTTCTAAAGACTTGGAACAACTACATTTTGACTAGTTAAGCAGTATTGTTTTCAATTTAAGCAGTCATTTGTTCAATGAAGTAATTTAGAGATCATTTGGAACAAAAACTTGAACTCCCTGCAGCTCTCCTGCACCAGAGCCGACCTCTCCTGATTTAAATGAACAATTTAACTTGCTAAATTGATCAACAACTTCCATTCTTCAGAAATTGATGACTTAAGGGTTACCTATAAAAGCTGCTGTGACTCCCCAGGAGCAGTGTCGGCCGCCCCTGGCGTACTAGATGATGAAGTTAAGGCTTGTATCTGACTTCCATACAGCATGTACTAGATGATGAAGTTAAGGCTTGTATCTGACTTCCATACAGCATGGGCTTCATTTAACATAGGCATCATTGTATAAGCAGCTTAGCACTGCTTGATTCAGCAATATTTTGCCTTTTTGAGTTCTAAAGAACAGTGCATCACTGGCTGATTCAATTAAAGCAGGCTAATATATAGAAGCAAGCCCTAAGTTTTTATTTTCAAATCATTTTCAATTGTGTGCTATGTTGTTTTTATTTTTCACACTCAGTAAGGATTGTTTTTTTAATTTCAGTGGTCATTCTTGTTTCTTTATTTTCAGAAATGGTTGTTTTTATTTTCAATGGTCAGTCCATCTTTTTTTTATTTTCAATCAGGTCTGTTGTTTTTATTTTCAATGGTCAGTATTGCACTGTCTGTTGTTTTTATTTTCAATGGTCAGTATTGCACTGCCTGTTGTTTTTATTTTCAATGGTCAAATGATTTGGACCCTGATGATGCTGATCTGACTTTTACTTGTGACAGGAATCAGGATGTGGGCTCTGAACGGATATAACCTGGTGGAAGGGTACCCCAAATACATTCACAAGCTGGGTCTTCCTAAAACTGTTCGGAGAATCGATGCCGCTGTGCAGATCACAGGCACTGGAAAGACCCTGCTGTTTACAGACGAGGACTACTGGAGGTGAGGCAGCCTTTTAACGAAACAGCAGCTGTAAGACGCTTACAGCATGAACACACAAATCAAACAAACACATTCTATTTTCTAGTTACGATGAGTACAGTGGAACAATGGACAAAGGCTACCCCAGATCTATTGAAGATGATTTTCCAGGTGTTGGAGAAGAAATAGAAGCTGCTTTCTATGAATATGGTTTGTATTATTAATTGTCATTCAGCTTTTACAGCTCTCCTGCACCGCAGCACTTAGCAAATTGGGTTTTGCCATTATTAACATTGCCAGATAATTTTGCCATGCAACGATGACTTCTGTCTCCCATAAGTGAAGTTGAGACTATGCTTTATGAATGCCAGTCCATCTGGCGAAAAATTGGTTTGTTTGTTCTTTTTAAATAATAAATAATAAAGAATGGAAATGTGATCTGCTATCTGTTATTATTATGGTGTTGCACCTCTTCTTGTATCAGTTTGTTTCCTTAACCCTAAAGAAGTGTGCAGTCTGAAGCTTTGAAGCCTCAGATGGTGGATGTGGAACAGTCGCTTAACTGTTAAATTATTGGAATTCAGAGAACATACTTGTGATGTTAACCCTTTTTTAATTGTCAAACAAGTGTATCAAACATTTCCTTAACCTAAATATGCTGAAAAAGGACCTTGATTTTTTTATTTTCCTGGTCAGTATTGCACCCTGTTGTTTCTTAATGGTCATAATTGTCACTAATGTTATTTATTTTTTTCAAAAATGAAAAATTTTTATTTTCAATGGTCACATATGTATTTAGGGACTGTAAGCAGTGTTGTTTTATTTTTTCCTTGTGTGGTCAGTATTGGGGATTACTTCCTTATAATGGGGGCTCATTGACAATTTTATGATTTAAATGGCAACATCAATCATTTATCTGGACTTTAATACACTTTTGTAAAGAAAATATGAGTTATTTTAAGTGAATAAAATGCCTGCAGGTTTGTCATTGTGTTCTTTTCATTCTTAACCCAGACACCAAGCCTTCAGTGTGTCAGTGTTTATTGTGCTCTAATAACATGACGACTCAGCACCAGAGGGTTCAGTGTGCCAGTGTTTAATGTGCTCTAATAACCCAACTCAGCACCGGGAGCGGTTTTCCAGCAGTCGTATCCACAGTTATTACTCACTGTGATCTCAGGACCAAAGCAAACAGGCTGCACTGCGTCAGATCAGTTTATAGCAACAGAGATTACATTTCAACATGCAGTTTATAGCAACTGAGATTACATTTCAACATGTAGAATAACTATCATTTAAACATGTTTCAGACCTTCAAATGTCTGCAATACCCTCCATTTTCATAACATTGTGTTTGAAAAACATTGTCATGATATACGTATGTAAAAGGTTACATTTTTTTTTTTTTTTTTTTACAAAATATCATGCCTTTTGTTTTTTTGATGGAATTTTCAAACACACTAAAGCCTGAGATCCTCTTGATGGAGCCCCAGTGCACAATGTCACACTAAAGCTTTTTATTTTGCTCAAACACACTAATGGTGGAGCCCCAGTGCATTGCTCAAACACACTTGCCATTTTTAAGCCAATTTCAGGGCATGGTCAGTTTTGGCTGAGCACTTTGATTGAAATACAACTAAGAAACATGCTGTCTCCTCAATATTTTTTATTTTCAATGGTCCTCTTGAGATCCTCTTGATGGAGCCCCAGTGCATTGCTCAAACACACTTGCCATGCCGTGTCCTCTAATGATTAGAAACCTCATGACAGATTAATATGTAATGGAGTGTCATTATGTGTGTTGCCTGAAACATGGTTTTTAATGGGAACATAATGTCAAGGGTGCCAGTAAAAAACAACACGTGGTTAATTGTAGATTGAGTTTGGAGCAGTGACATTTTGGACTCAGATACTGCTGGTGGTCACCCTTTTTAGGAGGGTGCAAATTTGTTGTATTTTTTTTTGGGGTTATTATTATTATTATTATTATTTTTTCTTAGCAGACAGGAATCCAGGATACAATTGTTACAAGATATCACATTATACAGATATTACATTATTTTTTACATACAATTACCCATTTATACAGTTGGGTTTTTTTACTGGGTCTAGGTAAAGTACCTTGCTCAAGGGTACAACAGCAGTGTTGCCCCCACTGGGGATTGAACCCACAACCCTCCGGTCAAGAGCCCAGAGCCCCTAACCACTACTCCACACTGCTGCCCGGCATTCTAATGGTTACTGTACATTTCAGCAATGATGGACTAATTCCAGTGTGAGTTCTATTTCATAATATTTAGAATAGATGGATAAACAGAAACAAGGATGCTTCTGACAACCGCCTACTTTATCCAAACCTCTGTAAACACTCATGCACAGTCAGTATGTCTGTAAGCAGTAATGGAAAAGCACAGGCGCCTCATTATAGTGGTATTGGATTGTGTGATATTGATGCTGTGCTATTTACTCAACTACGGGAAACATTGTGTTATTTTTGTTCTTTCTATATATATATATACAGACGTGCTCAAATTTGTTGGTACCCCTCCACAAAAAACGAAGAATGCACAATTTTCTCTGAAATAACTTGAAACTGACAAAAGTAATTGGCATCCACCATTGTTTATTCCATATTTAATAGAAATCAGACTTTGCTTTTGATTTTTTATTCAACATAATATTGTAAATAATAAAACAAATGAAAATGGCATGGACAAAAATGATGGGACCGCTAATCTAATATTGTGTTGCACAACCTTTAGAGGCAATCACTGCAATCAAACGTTTTCTGTAGCTCTCAATGAGACTTCTGCACCTGTTAACAGGTAATTTGGCCCATCTTCCTGAGCAAACTGCTCCAGCTGTCTCAGGTTTGATGGGTGCCTTCTCCAGACTGCAAGTTTCAGCTCTTTCCATAGATGTTCTTTAAATTCAGATCAGGACTCATAGAAGGCCACTTCAGAGTAGTCCAATGTTTTGTTCTTATTCCATTCTTGGGTGCTTTTAGCTGTGTGTTTTGGGTCATTATCCTGTTGGAGGACCCATGACCTGCGACTGAGACAGAGCTTTCTGACACTGGGCAGTACATTTCGCTCCAGAATGCCTTGATAGTCTTGCGATTTCATTGTGCCCTGCACAGATTCAAGGCACCCTGTGCCAGGCGCAGCAAAGCAGCCCCAAAACATAACCGAGCCTCCTCCATGTTTCACTGTAGGTATGGTGTTCTTTTCTTTGAAAGCTTCATTTTTTTCGTCTGTGAACATAGAGCTGATGTGACTTGCCAAAATTTTCCAGTTTTGACTCATCTGTCCAAAGGACATTCTCCCAGAAGGATTGTGGCTTGTCAATATGCATTTTAGCAAATTCAGTCTGGCTTTTTTATGTTTTTTTTTGTCAAAAGTGGAGTCCTCCTGGGTCTTCTTCCATGGAGCCCACTTTTGCTCAAAAAAAAAGGATCAGAAACTGAGATACCTTCACCTTGGAGTTCAGCTTGTATCTCTTTGGCAGTTATCCTTGGTTCTTTTTCTACCATTCGCACTATCCTTCTGTTCAATCTGGGGTCGATTTTCCTGTTGCGGCCATCCTCAGGATTGGCTACAGTTCCATGGACCTTAAACTTCTTAATAATATTTGCAACTGTTGTCACAGGAACATCAAACTGCTTGGAGATGGTCTTGTAGCCTTTACCTTTACCATGCTTGTCTATTATTTTCTTTCTGATCTCCTCAGACAACTCTCTCCTTTGCTTTCTCTGGTCCATGTTCAGTGTGGTGCACACAATGATACCAAACAGCACAGTGACTACTTTTCTCCATTTAAATAGGCTGAATGACTGATTACAAGATTGGAGACATGTGTCATACTAATTAAAGAAACTAATTAGTTTGAAATATCACTATAATCCAATTATTTATTATCTTTTCTAAGGGGTACCAACAAATGTGTCCAGGCCATTTTAGAATATCTTTGTAGAATAAGCAATAATTCATCTCGTCACAGCTTCTTTGCTTTATTCTATGACATACCAAAGGCATGCAAGTATACATGATAAAATAGCTTTTAATTTCATCACTTTTCAGGAGGAATGAAGCATTATTTCAATGAGCTGTAAAATAACAAATTTGAGCATCATATATATAATATACAGGCGTTGCTCAAATTTGTTGGTACCCTCCACAAAAACGAAGAATGCACAATTTTCTCTGAAATAACTTGAAACTGACAAAAAATTGGCATCCACCATTGTTTATTCCATATTTAATAGAAATCAGACTTTGCTTTTGATTTTTTTATTCAACATAATATTGTAAATAATAAAACAAATGAAAATGGCATGGACAAAAATGATGGGACCGCTAACCTAATATTTTGTTGCACAAAAGCTTTAGATCCAATCACTGCAATCAAACATTTTGCTGTAACACACAATGAGACTTCTGCACCTGTTAACAGGTAGTTTGGCCCAGTCTTCCTGAGCAAACTGCTCCAGCTGTCTCAGGTTTGATGGGTGCCTTCTCCAGACTGCAAGTTTCAGCTCTTTCCATAGATGTTGAGATCCTTCAGATCAGGACTCATAGAAGGCCACTTCAAATAGTCCAATGTTTTGTTCTTATCCATTCTTGGGTGCTTTTCAAACACACTGTTTTGGGTCATCCTCCTGTTGGAGGACCCATGACCTGCTCAAACAGACAAAGCTTTCTGACACTGGGCAGTACGTTTTGCTCAGAATGCCTTGATAGTCTTGAGATTTCATTGTGCCCTGCATTGATTCAACACACCCTGTGAGATCCTCTTGAAGGAGCCCCCACATAACATTGCCTCCTCCATGTTTCACTGTAGGTATGGTGATCTTTTCTTTGAAAGCCCCATTTTTTTGCATCTGTGAACATAGAGCTGATGTGACTTGCCAAAAGCCCCAGTTTTGACTCATCTGTCAAAAGGACATTCTCCCAGAAGGATTGTGGCTTGTCAATATGCATTTTTGCAAATTCCAGTCTGGCTTTTTTCATGTTTTCTTTCAAAAGTGGAGATCCTCCTGGATGGAGCTTCCATGGAGCCCATTTTTCAAACACAAAAAAGCTTGATCAGAAACCGTACCTTCACCTGGAGTTCAGTTGCATCTCTTTGGCAGTTATCCTTGGTTCTTTTTGGACCATTCCAGTATCCTTCTGTTCAATCTGGGGTGATTTTTTCCTCCTGATGCCCCCCCCAGGAGGTTGCTACAGTTCCATGGACCTTAAACTTCTTAATAATATTTGCAACTGTTGTCAAAGGAACATCAAAGCTTGGAGATGGTCTTGTAGCCTTTACCTTTACCATGCTTGTCTATTATTTTTCTTTCTGATCTCCTCAGACAACTCTCTCTTTGCTTTCTCCGGTCCATGTTCAGTGTGGTGCATTGAATGATACCAAACAGCACAGTGACTACTTTTCTCCATTTAAATAGGCTGAATGACTGATTACAAGATTGGAGACATGTGTGATACTAATTAAAGAAACGAATGAGTTTGAAATATCACTATAATCCAATTATTTATTATCTTTTCTAAGGGGTACCAACAAATGTGTCCAGGCCATTTTAGAATATCTTTGTAGAATAAACAATAATCCATCTCTTTTCACAGCTTCTTTGCTTTATTCTATGACATACCAAAGGCATGCAAGTATACATGATAAAATAGCTTTTAATTTCATCACTTTTCAGGAGGAATGAAGCATTATTTCAATAAGCTGTAACAACAAATTTGAGCTTGAGTCTGTATATATATATATATATATATATATATATATATATATATATATATATATATATATATTTTAAACGTGTGTGTGTGTGTGTAAATCAGCAAGGACCCATCTCTTGACATTTTAATTATATGAAAAAAAACTGTCTGCAGTGTGTTACAGAGCATTAAGATGACAGACAGCAGCAGCTCATTCAGGGACACTGATTTCAGCAGTTCAGCTCCTGTCTGCAGTGTGTTACACAGCATTAAGAAGACAGACAGCAGCAGCTCATTCAGGGACACTGATTTCAGCAGTTCAGCTCCCTGTCTGATTGTGTTACCCAGCATTAAGAAGACAGACAGCAGCAGCTCATTCAGGGACACTGATTTCAGCAGTTCAGCTCCTGTCTGCAGTGTGTTACAGAGCATTAAGAAGACAGACAGCAGCAGCTCATTTAGGGACACTGATTTCAGCAGTTCAGCTCCTGTCTGCAGTGTGTTACACAGCATTAAGAAGACAGACAGCAGCAGCTCATTCAGGGACACTGATTTCAACAGTTCAGCTCCTGTCTGCATGTGTGTACAGCATTAATGGACAAGACAGCAGCAGCTCATTTAGGGACACTGATTTCAGTGTTCATCCTGTCTGCAGTGTGTTTACAGCATTAAGAAGAAGACATTGCAGCTCATTCAGGGTTCTGATTTCAGCATATCAGCTCCTGTCTGCATGTGTTATACAGCATTAAGAAGACAGACAGCAGCAGCTCATTCAGGGACACTGATTTATATGAAAAAAAGCTCCTGTCTGCAGTGTGTTACAGAGCATTAAGAAGACAGACAGCAGCAGCTCATTCAGGGACACTGATTTCAGCAGTTCAGCTCCTGTCTGCAGTGTGTTACAGAGCATTAAGATGACAGACAGCAGCAGCTCATTCAGGGACACTGATTTCAGCAGTTCAGCTCCTGTCTGCAGTGTGTTACACAGCATTAAGAAGACAGACAGCAGCAGCTCATTCAGGGACACTGATTTCAGCAGTTCAGCTCCTGTCTGCAGTGTGTTACACAGCATTAAGAAGACAGACAGCAGCAGCTCATTCAGGGACACTGATTTCAGCAGTTCAGCTCCTGTCTGCAGCGTGTTACAGAGCATTAAGATGACAGACAGCAGCAGCTCATTCAGGGACACTGATTTCAGCAGTTCAGCTCCTGTCTGCAGTGTGTTACACAGCATTAAGATGACAGACAGCAGCAGCTCATTCAGGGACACTGATTTCAGCAGTTCAGCTCCTGTCTGCAGTGTGTTACAGAGCATTAAGATGACAGACAGGAGGCACACTGACTGAGTGCTTAATAGCCTCTTATTAAATGACTGGAATTTCCCTCAAGGGCACAGCAATAAAAACAGTTCTGCTTTCATGCTGTCAGATGATACTGAGCTATTTACTCATCACATCACATTGGTCTAGATTCCCCAAACTTGTTAAAATGCTCCATGTAAGCTTACTGAACCACCAGCAACACTCACACAAAGTTTGTCTTAATGTATTACTCTGTTTCATCAAAATGGATCATATACCATTCTGAACTGAAAACTCAGTACTTACAGTGTATTCTAAATAGCAATTTTACAAACAGCATTTTGTCAATATTCACCCAAGTGAGTTATTGAGAAACAATCCCCTGTAGTTTACCATGTTGGTGAGGGTTTTATCTGTCTAAAGTATTCAGAGAGCAACAGACTCCATTTATTATACAGTATTCAGAGAACAAACTCCATTTATTATACAGTATTCAGAGAACAACAGACTCCATTTATTATACAGTATTCAGAGAAAAACAACTCCATTTGTTACACAGTATTCAGAGAACAAACTCCATTTATTATACAGTATTCAGAGAACAACAAACTCCATTTATTCTACAGCCGATGGAAGATGTATTCTTAGCCCGATGACAGTTTAATATAAGGTTGAATGGTTTGAGGAACCCTAATGAAATCGCTGTACAGAGTGCTAATATCCCTTGTGGTTTGGGGTGTGTGTGTGCGTGGGCTGCTGTTGCCACTCCTCCTTGAACGCCTGCAGCAATATGAACCATTCTGGGAGCCTGGGGAAGTAAGGGGAGCTGTCTGGCACTGAGAGAACACATTATTTGTCATTAAAAATGTCTATCATAGGCATTTGTTACCTGTGGAAAATCCCATGCTTTAGTCAACATCCTTTGCTAAGTCTGTAAGCAGTCAGACGAGCCAGCAGTTTGTCAACCTGTGCTGCATCTGTGCTGAATCTACAGTAAACAGTGAGCTTAGTAAAGCTGCTGAGCTGTGATTCCAATAACCTGCCACCCCAGTCATACAAAACAAACAACGCAGGACCCCCAGCACGTGGGACAGGAGCCTCTCATCTGTGTCCCTGTCACATTGCTGAAGTCACCTTGAGAATCTCCTTTTCTCTTCATTCAAATCCAATATATATTAGTCTCCATGGAAATCTCCTAAAATCTGCACTGAGAAAATTCTGCGGCAATGACTTTTTAATGAAAAGTGTTAATGAGTACAAATAAATAAGAAAAATAAAGACACAGTTAGTTAAATTCTTTTTTTTTATTAAATCACATTATTACAATCTGAAAAAAACCAGAACAAACATGTTTTTGCAAGAAATTGAAAATTCTGCGGGAAAGAGCAAATTCCGTGATTTTTTCCGTGATCACGGAATCCTGGAGCGACTGTGATGGTTTTCCTAAACAACTATTGGGGAAGCAAAACGAGAAACAAATAAAAAAACATGGGGGTCAAATGTAATGATCTAAATAGTGGTGAATCTTAATTTCACCAGCAAACAATGTATAAACCTGATTTTTTTTGTGGATCTCATTTAAATGTATTTTTTAGCTCATGTTTCTAATTTTCTTTCTCCATTAGTGGTTTATAAGCCTCATGTCTGAAGGCTTAGTGAGTAGGGCACTATAAATATAGAATACAACAAAATGCACCTACGATAATTAACCTGTATACATGTTATCAATTACTGATATTTTACAGTAGACAAGCTTGAAGTCTCTGATCGGCTATCTGCCTAATATTCCTCAAATTAGCACACGCTGATCAAGAGTGCTGTTTATTCTATTTCCAGGGCTTGCTATGTAATGAACTTGCTAATACAGCCTACAGGTTTAGACTGGGCTTGTAATATGAACCCTGTAAGCATTTGATTAGATAGTGGGAGGGATTGCATGATTACTGTGCTACTCACCACCCTCGAGAGACAAGCTTTCGTCATTCAGCTTTTGTAATATTCACAGAGGAACGACCAAAACAGATCTATATCGGGATAGACAGCCAGGCTGTAGTGTGTATTTACAGCACAATCATCGGCATGACTCAAGCAGGTTAGTGTTTGTTCCTCCTCTCCCACCTGCACACTGTTGGTTTGTAATAAGCCGCTGGAGAACAATGCCTCCTCTGTGTTGGACATGGCTGACCAGGTGCGGCAGCGCGTATTGTTGGTAAAGATGGGCTTTGCTGCTTCATTCGATAATATTAAAATAATCTGTTGTTTCTGAGCAGCTGAAACACAGCCTGTCTTGAGTGTAGCTGGGCAGAGACAGACAGAAACCACACAGCAGTCGGTCAGGTCTAGCATCCGTCTGGCTGGACTTCCAGTGAATCAGAAAGACACAGGAAGCCCGCTGGGTCCTGAAGTTATTAACAACACAAGAACACAAGAAAGGTTACAAACGAGAGGAGGCCATTCCACCCATCTTGCTCGTTTGGTTGTTAGTAGCTTATTGATCCCAGAATCTCATCAAGCAGCTTCTTGAAGGATCCCAGGGTGTCAGCTTCAACAACATTAGTGGGGAGTTGGTTCCAGACTCTCACAATTCTCTGTGTAAAAAAGTGCCTCCTATTTTCTGTTCTGAATGCCCCTTTATCTAATCTCTATTTGTAACCCCTGGTCCTTGTTTCTTTTTTCAGGTCGAAAAAGACCCCTGGGTCGACATTGTCAATACCTTTTAGAATTCTGAATGCTTTACTAAAGTTCTGGACTTTTTTTAGATTCTATATGAAGGATTACATTGTTTAAATAATTACATAATAAGAACATGAAATGGTTACATTTGAAAGTTGATAGCTGTGTTTTTCGTCCAATGTATTGGCTTTTGTGTTGTGTACCCGGATATACCTGCTCATTATTGCATTAAGTTGCGAGACTATTGAGAGTTTTCACAACGTTTCAATGAAACCCCCGTGTCACCTCAAAACAAATCACCTCACTTCAGAAATATATAAATGGTATTTGGTAATACAGAATTAATAATTTATGTGATAAGGCTTTCTGCGACAGAGCTTTTGCGCCAGCTGTTTTCCCTTTAAGATGATTAAAAGTGGTTTCTGAATCTTTTTTAAACTGTATTCCCTGTTGTCCAGTGTCAAAACTCAGAACAGCTCTCCCAGTATATTTTGAGGAAGCCAATATCCTCTCTACTGAGAACCACTTTTCCAGGAATTCCTAAAGCAGATGCTTTTTTACGTTGTTGCTCACGGAAAAAACGCAATATGAGATGAGTCTTTTTTCCAGTTCTTGCAACTAATAAGCTGCAGCTTGTAGTTCTCAGTGATAATGCTTAGCGCAAGTCTGTGCACAAAGAAGAATGTTAAGTGCAATGTTCTGCATAGTTGTGGGGACATTATCTTCAAGTCTGCTGTTGCTTCCCTGACCTACTTTGGAATTTCCATTTCCATTTATAATTTCCAGTATTTCACAAAGGGACAGAGTGGCAAGAATAATCCAGAAGGCAAAGAGTGAGCTTGTGAAACAGGGGAGAGGCTGGGCATCAACCGGCGACCCCATCTTCACCGCTGTACAGAACAGCCACACTCATCTGCTTTCCCAGAGGTCTCCCCTGGTAAAGGCACGGTTTATTTAGATTTCCAGAAAAACTTTTGAAAAAGTCCTGCATAAAAGATTAATTCTCAAACTGAACGCAGTAGGGATTCATGGAAATTCATACATAAGGATTTGGGCGTGGTTAACATGTAGAAAACAGAAAGTACTGAGGAGAAACCTCAAAATGGAGCGACGTAACCAGTGGTGTACCACAGGGATCAATATTAGGTCCTCTGCTATTCCTAATCTACATTATTATTTTGTTTATTTAGCAGATGCCGTTATCCAAGGCAATTTACCTGAAGAGTCACTTACAACTATGTCTCACCCGAAAGACAGAGCACAAGGAGGTTAAGTGACTTGCTCAGGGTCACATAATGAGTCAGTGGTTGAGGTGGGATTTGAACCGGGAACCTCCTGGTTACAAGCCCTTTTCTTTAACCACTGGACCACACAGCATCCTTAATTTAGATTCTGGTATGGTAAGCAAACTTGTTAAATTTGCAGACAACACAAAAATAGGAGGAGTGGCAAATTGTTGCAGCAGCAAAGGTCATTTAAAATGATCTAGACAACATTCAGAACTGGGCAGACACATGGCAAATGACATTTAATAGAGAAAAGTGTTAAGTATTGCACGCAGGTAATAAAAATGTGCATTATAAATATCATATGAGAGATACTGAAATTGAAGAAGGGATCTATGAAAAAGACCTAGGAGTTTATGTTGACTCAGAAATGTCTTCATCTAGACAATGTGGGGAAGCTATAAAAAAAGGCCAACAAGATGCTCGGATATATTGTGAGAAGTGTTGAATTTAAATCAAGGGAAGTAATGTTAAAACTTTACAATGCATTAGTAAGACCTCACCTAGAATATTGTGTTCAGTTCTGGTCACCTCATTACAAAAAGGATATTGCTGCTCTAGAAAGAGTGCAAAGAAGAGCAACCAGAATTATCCTGGGTTTAAAAGGCATGTTGTATGCAGACAGGCTAAAATAACTGAATCTATTCAAGTCTTGAACAAAGAAGACTACGCAGTGATCTGATTCAAGCATTCAAAATCCAGGGGACTTTTTTGACCTGAAAAAAGAAACAAGGACCAGGGGTCACAAATGGAGATTAGGTAAAGGGGCATTCAGAACAGAAAATAGGAGGCACTTTTTTACACAGAGAATTGTGGGGGTATGGAACCAACTCCCCAGTAATGTTGAAGCTGACACCCTGGGATCCTTCAAGAAGCTGCTTGATGAGATTCTGGGATCAATAAGCTACTAACAACTAAACAAGCAAGATGGGCTGAATGGCCTCCTCTTGTTTGTAAACTTTCTTATGTTCTTATGTTCTTAATTCTTCAATCAGAACCTCTTCAACCACAGTGTAGGGTTCTGAACCTCTTCAATCACAGTGTAGGGTTCTGAACCTATTCAAACACAGTGTAGGGTTCTGAACCTCTTCAAACACAGTGTAGGGTTCTGAACCTCTTCAACCACAGTGTAGGGTTCTGAACCTCTTCAACCGCAGTGTAGGGTTCTGAACCTATTCAAACACAGTGTAGGGTTCTGAACCTCTTCAAACACAGTGTAGGGTTCTGAAACTCTTCAATCACAGTGTAGGGTTCTGAACCTGTTCAAACACAGTGTAGGGTTCTGAACCTATTCAAACACAGTGTAGGGTTCTGAACCTGTTCAAACACAATGTAGGGTTCTGAACCTCTTCAATCACAGTATAACATTCTGAACCTCTTCAAACACAGTGTAGGGTTCTGAACCTCTTCAAACACAATGTAGGGTTCTGAACCTCTTCAAACACAATGTAGGGTTCTGAACCTCTTCAATCACAGTGTAGGGTTCTGAACCTCTTCATAGACTGGGGTTGTGAACAGCAGTCTGTATAAGAATCTGGTGAATGAAGTGCCCCGAGATAACCCTTCAGTGCAGCTCCTGCTCATGTGACAGGAAAGTGAATATGTTTCTGTTACGTTATATTCCTGGGAAGCGATGCAGCCACAGACCAGCCTACAGAAACATCTGGTTTTAAATACGACCACAATGACCAGCAGATTGTGATTCTCAGGAACAACGTGTGAATGTCATTGCCTCTTACAAGCATACGGTTTTGTGGTGTGTCCACATCCTTACAAAACTTTATCACAGTATTTCTGCACTGTTCCAATGCTTTTTCCCACAGTTATACCATGCTTTCACTGTGTTTTATTTCACTATGCACTTCATACAGTAGACAGAGGAGATTGACTGGCTAACATATAATAACGCCTTGTAAAACACACTTAAATCTTTCTGTCTGGAAATCTCCATGGGGTATAAAGGTGCTGTAGATGTCTCTAGGGACTGGGTATAACAGCGTTGTAGATGTCTCTAGGGAGTGGGTATAAGTGTTGTAGATGTCTCTAGGGACTGGGTATAACGGTGTTGTAGATGTCTCTAGGGAGTGGGTATAACGGTGTTGTAGATGTCTCTAGGGAGTGGGTATAACGGTGTTGTAGATGTCTCTAGGGAGTGGGTATAACGGTGTTGGAGATGTCTCTAGGGAGTGGGTATAACAGTGTTGTAGATGTCTCTAAGGACTGGGTAGAACAGTGTTGTAGATGTCTTTAGGGACTGGGTAGAACAGTGTTGTAGATGTCTCTAGGGAGTGGGTATAACAGTGTTGTAGATGTCTCTAGGGAGTGGGTATAACAGTGTTGTAGATGTCTCTAGGGAGTGGGTATAACAGTGTTGTAGATGTCTCTAGGGACTGGGTATAACGCTGTTGTAGATGTCTCTAGGGACTGGGTATACCGGTGTTGTAGATGTTTCTAGGGAGTGGGTATAACGGTGTTGTAGATGTCTCTAGGGAGTGGGTATAACAGTGTTGTAGATGTCTCTAGGGAGTGGGTATAACAGTGTTGGAGATGTCTCTAGGGAGTGGGTATAACAGTGTTGTAGATGTCTCTAAGGACTGGGTAGAACAGTGTTGTAGATGTCTTTAGGGACTGGGTAGAACAGTGTTGTAGATGTCTCTAGGGAGTGGGTATAACAGTGTTGTAGATGTCTCTAGGGACTGGGTATAACGCTGTTGTAGATGTCTAGGGACTGGGTATAACGGTGTTGGATGTTTCTATAAACTGTGTTGTAGATGTCTCTAGGGAGTGGGTATAACAGTGTTGTAGATGTCTCTAGGGAGTGGGTATAACAGTGTTGGAGATGTCTCTAGGGATGGGTCAGTGTTGTAGATGTCTTTAGGGACTGGGTAGAACAGTGTTGTAGATGTCTCTAGGGAGTGGGTATAACAGTGTTGTAGATGTCTCTAAGGACTGGGTAGAACAGTGTTGTAGATGTCTTTAGGGACTGGGTAGAACAGTGTTGTAGATGTCTCTAGGGAGTGGGTATAACAGTGTTGGAGATGTCTCTAGGGACTGTCTTGTAGATGTCTAGGGACTGGGTATAATATAACGTGTTGTAGATGTCTCTAGGAGTGGGTATAACAGTGTTGGAGATGTCTCTATATAACAGTGTTGTAGATGTCTCTAGGGAGTGGGTATAACAGTGTTGGAGATGTCTCTAGGGAGTGGGTATAACAGTGTTGTAGATGTCTCTAAGGACTGGGTAGAACAGTGTTGTAGATGTCTTTAGGGACTGGGTAGAACAGTGTTGGATGTCTCTAGGGAGTGGGTATAACAGTGTTGTAGATGTCTCTAGGGAGGGTATAACAGTGTTGGAGATGTCTCTAGGGTATAACAGTGTTGTAGATGTCTCTAGGGACTGGGTATAACGCTGTTGTAGATGTCTAGGGACTGGGTATAAAGATGTTGTAGATGTCTCTAGGGAGTGGGTATAACGGTGTTGTAGATGTCTCTAGGGAGTGGGTATAACAGTGTTGTAGATGTCTCTAGGGAGTGGGTATAACGGTGTTGGAGATGTCTCTAGGGAGTGGGTATAACAGTGTTGTAGATGTCTTTAGGGACTGGGTATAACAGTGTTGTAGATGTCTCTAGGGAGTGGGTATAACAGTGTTGGAGATGTCTCTAGGGAGTGGGTATAACAGTGTTGTAGATGTCTCTAGGGACTGGGTATAACGCTGTTGTAGATGTCTAGGGACTGGGTATAAAGATGTTGTAGATGTCCCTAAGGTAATGTTGCCCTCTGGTGGACAAAGCCAAAGCATTGTGTGAGTTTCACTTAACTCCCTTTTATCAAATTCAAACCTCGATGACGAAAGGCTGTCAGTTTAAGTGTCGACCCGCGTGGCTGACATTCTCTCGGAGAACGTCACATTCAGACACTGAGCTTTTGTATGTCACGCCATGGATTAGTGATGCTAAAGTTATGCAAAGATCCTAAACACTGGAACTTGTTCAGGGACAGGCCTACCCTAGTATCTCATACCATCGCAATATATACAACAGGCGTACAGTTCAGTAACTCTTACAGGGGCACAGAGAATAGGGTCAGTTACAATGCACATACTTCTGCTGAAGACTAATCCTTCCCATCGTTTTATCAGAAATTAGCTTCATAAAAAATGTGATTTGAAGCGGTTTCAAAGTGTTTCCTTCTTATTCTGGTTGTGTTCCTCTTCCCTGTCTGTGTCGGGGGGCTGCGGTGACGGTGCTGCTCCATCCGGCTGCGAAGAGAGGCCCCAGTCAGACAGCCAGGGCAGAGCTGGAGTCCCAGTCCTGGAGTACGCTCCTCAAAAACAACATCACAATACAGCTGTGTTATTTTCAACAGGAGCTTTGCTAATCAGGGTCTACTAGTTACTGTACATATAGATAGATAGTTAGATTATTGGAGAGTCTGTGTTTAACATTTAATGTGCAAGATCTGACCTCAGAATACAGGCATCCGGCATCAGATAACGGAGCCCAGTCTCTGTTTAGGAAGTTACCCCTCAAGCAAGCTCATTACTTACTGTATTCTTTACAAAGCAGCTCTTTGTCCAGAGAACCACACAACAGAGCAGATGGAAGAAGCCAATGTTATCAAAGAGGAACAGCAATGTTTTCTTTGTGTTTTCTTTGGGGTACGTTATCCTTGTGAATTGCATTAACCAGTCCAGACCAGGCTTTCCCAGTCCTCCCTCAGAAGTCACGGATGATGGTTCAATGGGGGGGGGGTCTGTCCAGCCTCTCCGGGGTCCCAGTCAATCTCAATATGTTTTCAGGATTCCACCGCTGGTCCACATTTGGGATTTCCATTTCAGCGTCTGTTAAAGTGCTGTTATCAGGAATCGGGGGCTCATTTACCAAGTGTCCCCCCAATAGAAGAAGGCTGTAGATCACCATTAAACTATTCAGGACTACAGTTTGCATCTTCTTAGTTTCACAGTCGAGCAGAACACAGCACTAACAATACTGTGCTTGCAGTTTACTGAGCAGAGTTCTAAATGACCCAACAGTAGCAAGGAGCAGAAGATTGTGAGTTGCGAGATGACATCACAATGAGCCGATGCCATCACCATGTCAAAGTTTAAACAGTCATTAAATGGTAGCCCTAGCAGCACTGTACTGTTGTCATTGTGATGTCATAAAGCAATACATCTTTTTTTTATTTTTATAAACAGCTAAAGAAGTTCCTGGGATTTCATTGGTTTACCTTTAAGGGGTGTCGCTGTAGATTATGAAATTCATGCCAGTGTCTTCCAGTAAAAGTAAGCACAAAAAATGGGGTTCTTATGTTTCTTTTTATGTATTTTTTAAACTATCACCTGTGGGAACACTCAACCATTTAAAAAAACTGTTCTGGTAATAAAAGAAAGAAAGAAAATTTGATAAGACAAAAAAACTACAAAAAAATACAAACAACTGCAATCGTTTTATAACCTTTATAGTGCCCCTCAAGTTATATCTACATAATACAAATATACAACATAATGTTAGTACATACTAAATTGGTCACATAATATACAGGATACAAGAGTTAGAGTCTTACACACGTGTGACATCACATATAAAGAGGCTACACTGTTCCTGTTAATCTAGAATTGATTTCAGCACATCCACCTGGTGTTAATGCTCCAACATTGGAGAGAAAAAATAAAAAATAAAGAAGGTGTCAAGATGTGTATGACCTTCACGTCAGACAGCATTAATAAATCTCAGGGGACGCTGGTAGCCTACAGCAACCAAGATTTTACTCCCTCTCCAACACTGTTGAGTAATGTAAACGGTTTCAAATACTTGCACTCATACTGCAGGTTCTTAGTCTTGCACTCATACTGCAGGTTCTTAGTCTTGTACTCATACTGCAGGTTCTTAGTCTTGTACTCATACTGCAGGTTCTTAGTCTTGCACTCATACTGCAGGTTCTTAGTCTTGCACTCATACTGCAGGTTCTTAGTCTTGTATACATACTGCAGGTTCACACCACATCTTCCAGTTTAATGCTATTAATCTACAAGCTGCCAAGTCAGTCTTTGACCCTCATCATAATTGCATGTAATGGGCATCTCTTACATGTGTGTAGATTATACAAAATCACACAGAAAACAATGGTAACCCCTAATGATCTGCAAACACCACTGCAAAAAAATAAATAAGTTGTTTTGTGACCAGCACAAATTGATTGTTCCCCCTGTAAAAATTATATATATTTCATAAAAAAAACACCACACACCACCAAATGATCTGTCTACACGATTACACCTTCAGCCATATAATAAAAATGCACCTTCCCTTATTCCCTTACACATGGAAATGGAAGCGGCCCCACTCTGAGATGGGATCCAGGTATCCATGCAGTTTGATCTCAGTGCAACAGGAATGCTTCATGTCACAGGGCCAGGAGGGAGCTGCTGTCGAGAGGAGTCTCCACCACACTGCGCTTCCTCAGTGGTTCTTCAGAGGCTCCACACAGATCACTGGCCACATCCCACAGATGAACTGCTCAATAAAGCACATGCACAATGCTCTATGAGGAGCTGTATGAACTGCTCAATAAAGCACATGCACAATGCTCTATGAGGAGCTGTATGAACTGCTCTATAAAGCACATGCACAATGCTCTGAGGAGCTGTATGAACTGCTCTATAAAGCACATGCACAATGCTCTGAGGAGCTGTATGAACTGCTCTATAAAGCACATGCACAATGCTCTATGAGGAGCTGTATGAACTGCTCTATAAAGCACATGCACAATGCTCTATGAGGAGCTGTATGAACTGCTCAATAAAGCACATGCACAATGCTCTGAGGAGCTGTATGAACTGCTCAATAAAGCACATGCACAATGCTCTATGAGGAGCTGTATGAACTGCTCAATAAAGCACATGCACAATGCTCTTTGGGAGGAGCGGCAGTGTGTGGAAGCTACAGACACGGTGCCAATGCAGTCCCCCCAGTCCAGTCTCAGAGCTTTGCTCCAACCAATCCCTTCATTCTTTTATTGACCCAGCAGAAGATCCATTCAATAATGAAGAGCCTGGTTGGAAGAGTCTTGAAATGCAACAGAAGAAACAAGGCTGCGTCTCCCTGTCTGAAAACCCAAATCAACAGCCAGGTCTGTTGCAATCCAGATCCTTCATTACTAAATTACATCAATTAAGCACTTGATCATTTAGTCATGCCTGTCAAGCTGTATGTGTGATAGGGGTAGGGCTGACACAGTAATGAAGTGAACAGTCGCTATGTCTCGCTAGGATGTGTGAATTCTTAGCAAACGATACTTACCTTTACTTTCGGTCTGTGATTGAGGTAAAGCGATCTCGTATGCAGGCTGTGGAAATGCATTCAAAAGTTCATGAGACACTTCCATACTATGCAAGGAAGAGCAAGTTTTATGGTTGCAGTATTTACATCTTGTCAGGACTTACCATTGCTACCACATACAAGCAGAATGTGATGCATTCGATAGATTTTTAATCTTTACTGGAGCTGAGGAAAAGTAATTGTACACCCAAGTAAAACTGAGCCAACAGTAATGCCACTGTCAACCTCTCAGTGTCTGGACAAACCTCCAGCTAACTCTGAGTGTGTCTTAAAGCTGTGCGTCTCTATCAGTGTTATTATCAGCGTGTCACAGCTGTGCTTCTGTATCAGTTATTACCAGCGTATCACAGCTGTGCTTCTCTATCAGTGTTATCAGCGTATCACAGCTGTGCTTCTCTATCAGTGTTATCAGCGTGTCACAGCTGTGCTTCTCTATCAGTGTTATCAGCGTGTCACAGCTGTGCTGCGCTTCAGTTTTGTTGTTGAAACAAAAGCAGCAGCAGCAGCAGTGAGGATAAGGGTGGATTCTATCGAGTGTGTCGTGCATTTAAGTGCAGCACCATGATGTCCAGAAAGCACCCGAAAGGGGCAGTGAAAATATTAAGGGAACTACATACCCCAGAGTGCAGAGTGCTCTGCAAAACGTTTATTGGACAGTGTTAAAATGTAAACAAAATCAGTATGGTATTTGTTTATCCATGTATTGGTCTTGGTTCTATGGATTACAAGCCATATGCAATACTGCTGAATGCAGGGAAGTAACAATACTGATGCATGGTGCTGTGCAGAGGTAAACAGCGTGGCAACGCTTAAGTAAGGTCCCATTGTATTACCTGAACAGGATGTGTAGGTAGGAGCCGAGGCCCGTCAGAATGTGCCACCAGGCATGAAACTGAGTGACAGCGCCGAGAACTGGAGGCATCTTCTGCCTGGCATCCCTGGAAAGGAAGAAACTCTGTGTGAATTGAAAAACTACAGTATTAACAAGGGCACAATAGCCTGCAGTACTAACTGTGACCACAAGAGGGAGCCCAGCGCTCGATAAAGAAACTTTAATGAATTTGTATTTAAAAAAAAAAAAAAAAATTTTTAAAAAAACCCACATGTAAGTGGACTATAATCACAAGCAACCTGTAATGTCTATAGGAGGCTATGACAAGTTTGGAGATTAAATCAAATTGAAAGCAGTTATTGTGTGCCACACACACACACGGACAGAAGTGAATAGGGCCTGCATTTTAAAGGACCCTAAAAATACTAGTTAACAAAAACAAATTGGAAAAAAATGCGTTTCATACCACAAACTGACACACACATTTCACTGAACTTGACCAAAAGATTCCCAGAATACTGCGGTGTACCAAATGAGAAGCCAATGTATCCTCCCTCTCCCCTCAATGTATCGTGTATCCTCCCTCCCCTCAATGTATCGTGTATCCTCCCTCCCTCCCCTCAATGTATCGTGTATCCTCCCTCCCCTCAATGTATCGTGTATCCTCCCTCTCCCCTCAATGTATTGTGTATCCTCCCTCCCCTCAATGTATCGTGTATCCTCCCTCCCTCCCCTCAATGTATCGTGCATCCTCCCTCTCCCCTCAATGTATCGTGTATCCTCCCTCCCTCCCCTCATTGTATTGTGTATCCTCCTTCCCCTCAATGTATCGTGTATCCTCCCTCCCCTCAATGTATCGTGTATCCTCCCTCCCTCCCCTCAATGTATCGTGTATCCTCCCTCCCCTCAATGTATCGTGTATCCTCCCTCCCTCCCCTCAATGTATCGTGTATCCTCCCTCCCTCCCCTCAATGTATCGTGTATCCTCCCTCCCTCCCCTCAATGTATCGTGTATCCTCCCTCCCCTCAATGTATCGTGTCCTCCTCCCTCCCCTCAATGTATCGTGTCCTCCTCCCTCCCCTCAATGTATCGTGTATCCTCCTCCCTCCCTCATTGTATGTATCCTCCTCCCCTCCCCCCTCAATGTATCGTATCCTCCTCCCTCCCCTCAATGTATCGTGTATCCTCCCTCCCCTCAATGTATCATGTATCCTCCCTCCTCCCTCCCTCAATGTATCCTCCCTCCCCTCCTCCCCTCCCTCCCCTCATTGTATCGTGTATCCATCCTCCCTCCCCTCAATGTATCGTGTATCCTCCCTCCCCCCCCTCAATGTATCGTGTATCCTCCCTCCCCCCTCAATGTATCGTGTATCCTCCATCCCTCCCCTCAATGTATCGTGTATTCTCCCCCCCCCCTCAATGTATCGTGTATCCTCCCCCCCCCTCAATGTATCGTGTCCCCCTCCCCTCAATGTATCCTCCCCCCTCAATGTATCGTGTATCCTCCCTCCCTCCTCAATGTATCGTGTATCCTCCCTCCCTCCCCTCAATGTATCGTGTATCCTCCCTCCCCTCAATGTATCGTGTATCCTCCCTCCCTCCTCAATGTATCGTGTATTCTCCCTCCCCCCTCAATGTATCGTGTATCCTCCCTCTCCCCTCAATGTATCGTGTATCCTCCCTCCCCTCAATGTATCGTGTATCCTCCCTCCCCTCAATGTATCGTGTATCCTCCCTCCCCTCAATGTATCGTGTATCCTCCCTCCCTCCCCTCAATGTATCGTGTATCCTCCCTCCCTCCCCTCAATGTATCGTGTCCCCCCCCCCCCCTCACTGTATCGTGTATCCATCCTCCCTCCCCTCAATGTATCGTGTATCCTCCCCCTCCCCTCAATGTATCGTGTATCCTCCCTCCCCTCAATGTATCGTGTATCCTCCCTCCCTCCCCTCAATGTATCGTGTATCCTCCCTCCCTCAATGTATCGTGTATCCTCCCTCCCTCAATGTATCGTGTATCCTCCCTCCCTCCCCTCAATGTATCGTGTATCCTCCCTTCCTCCCCTCAATGCATCGTGTATTCTCCCTCCCCTCAATGTATCGTGTATCCTCCCTCCCTCCCCTCAATGTATCGTGTATCCTCCCTCCCCTCAATGTATCATGTATCCTCCCTTCCTCCCCTCAATGCATCGTGTATCCTCCCTCCCTCAATGTATCATGTATCCTCCCTTCCTCCCCTCAATGCATCGTGTATTCTCCCTTCCTCCCTCAATGCATCGTGTATCCTCCCTCCCTCCCCTCAATGTATCATGTATCCTCCCTTCCTCCCCTCAATGCATCGTGTATTCTCCCTCCCCTCAATGTATCGTGTATTCTCCATCCCCTCAATGCATCGTGTATCCTCCCTCTTACCTCAGTGTATCACAGAAAATGTTGTCTGCATTCCACAGTAAGAATCCCATCAGAAATACACTGAGTGATGTATATGCAAGGGATCTTAGCCATGGGTACACACTAAATAAAAAGGGATACAATTCACATGAAATCATGCAATCAAAATCTGCATGCCGGTCCTAGGTTTACATTTCAATAATAATAATAATAATTATATGAAAACAATCTCCAAAGTCTCTATTCCTTTTGAATAGTTTCATGTGGTTTAAATGTTGTGTAGTTCACATTATACAAGATGGACAGGGTTAGGGCATGAGACTTACCATGTCACTATAAATACAGATCTCAAAACTAAAACTGCAACCAGTATTCCATACATAACCTGAAATAAAATGAAAATGAACTTGAGAAAGTCTGATTATTGAAATCGGCATTTATAACACGAACAAAGGCTTTATCCAAAATGTTTGTCCATTTGAACAAACTTAGAAGGACGTGCAAATGAAACCCATGCTCACGCACACACACACGAATTGAGGACAGACTACATGCCTTCATAGAGAAGGGATGCTCGTTCCCTGATTTTTTCTGTAGCCCTGCACTCGAACAAGCCTCATGAGCCTGGCATCAACACAGGAACACAAACTGGATCCGGCACATCTGAAGACACCCTCAGCAGGGGGGGCACGCGCACACACACACACGCGCACACACACACACACACACACACACACACACACACACAGGTTTGTTTTGTCAACTAGTCAAGTTCTATCCGACTCCTCTAAAACACAAAAAAAGAGACACACCCAGCTGTGGGTCGAGTCCTTTCCCAAAAGTTCAGAAACTGGGCGGCGGTTTCTTTAAACGAGCTTCACAGTAAATATTTCTCTACCCTGCCAACAGTCTCTGTTTCTGTCAGCCTTCTTGTGGCTGTCTGGCTGGTAATAACTCATAAAGGAGTTGCTAGCATGGAGTGTGTTGCTGTGTAATTGCAAAGGGTTTGGTGCAGCACACATCCCTCAGTTCTAGAGTGGGTTTCCCAAAGGGACAGGTCAGGGTGCATCACGCAGTCACGCGATTGTAATCATCAGCCCCACAGATCCGGGCTAAGAGCCCTGCGCTCCACTCTCACTCACTCACAGGAAAAACCAAACCCATTTCACGGAGAGCTTTGTAAGGGTCGTCTTCTTCATAATAGAACAGTCTGCACGCAATCGTCAAAACTAACAAAGTCTTTATTGTGCAAACAGCAGAGGAACAAATAGCTTTGAATCTGAAACGAAGGCCGTCTCCCCAGGTCTCATTTGGGGTTAATTTAAGCTGCAACCAGTCTCAGCAGATGTGTTTGTCTGAGCACAAAGTCACTGCAACACACACAATTATAATACATATAGATGTATGTATGTATGCCAGCTTCACAACCACATTTCAAGCCTACGTGCAGAAAGTCACGTAACAGTTACAGCCAAACCATAAAAAAGTCCTCTCTCAGCTCTCAAAAAGAAACCCATTTGAATTGCTTCACTCTTTACTGAGAGTCATATAATTCAACCAGCCCTCCACCTCCTTTTACACACAACCCACTTTCATGACCTGTGATGCATTCCAGGGCATGTGCTGAATGCATGCCAATTAGAACTGGCTGTATGCAAGCCTTGTCTGAGAGTTTAATAAACTTCATTCAAAGCTTACAACTTTTAACCCTTACTATTCTCATAGAAAACCTTTACTCATATCTATGCTCATTCCATGCGTACGGTACCAGTGGGTTCTGCTAGAGAAGTTCATTTCAATACAAAGGAAAGTTTGTATTATTTTCATTTGCACATGGCTCCAAAATGAAGCACTCAGAGGACAGGAGAAATCCTCTTCATTCTGCTAAACCAGGCATGTGTATGTAGATTATTTTATGTAAAACATACATTCTGAGGCAACAGTAGAAATCAAGCAGTATCCATACACTGCGGTATTACCAAGTAATAAATTAGATGTCACTTTATATAACCCCTTTTGCTCCAACTAACAGAACAGGAGAACACAGCTGTTTGAAACACAATAAATGTGTCTCACTGTGTTTAGTTTCTTGCTGGAATCTGTGCCAGAGAAGTCTGGTGACCTCACAGCCCTCTCGGCAGCCTGGTGACCTCACAGCCCTCCCGGCAGCCAGGCGACCTCACAGCCCTCCCGGCAGCCAGGCGACCTCACAGCCCTCCCGGCAGCCAGGCGACCTCACAGCCCTCCCGGCAGCCAGGCGACCTCACAGCCCTCCCGGCAGCCAGGCGACCTCACAGCCCTCCCGGCAGCCTGGCGACCTCACAGCCCTCCCGGCAGCCAGGCGACCTCACAGCCCTCCCGGCAGCCAGGCACCCTCCCGGCAGCCAGGCGACCTCACAGCCCTCCCGGCAGCCTGGTGACCTCACAGCCCTCTCGGCAGCCTGGTGACCTCACAGCCTGGGCGACCTCACAGCCCTCCCGGCCCAGGCTCACAGCCCTCCCGGCAGGCTGGCAGCCACCTCACCCTCCCGGCAGCCAGGCGACCTCAGCCCTCCCGCAGCCCTCCAGCCCTCCCGCAGCCAGGCCCCTCTCGGCAGCCTGGTGACCTCACAGCCCTCTCGGCAGCCTGGCGACCTCACAGCCCTCCCGGCAGCCTGGTGACCTCAGACCTCCCGGCAGCCTGGCGACCTCACAGACCTCTCGGCTACATAGAGACTCCTCAGAGTTAACCTGAGCAAGGCGATTGCTTCCTACGGCAAGTAAATACTGCGTCACTGACAAGAGGTCCTCCACGAAGCCTCCTGATAGAAAGCAGATGTGAGCAGAGGGCTTCACAAGGGCATTCTGACCCAGAGGAAGGGAAACGGTTCTCCTAGAAAGTGTACATACAATCTAGCCTGCCGCTCCTAAATGAGATACTGGCATTTGCAGATCACATCTCAATAGTTCACAGCTGTTAAAGCTGGAGCCTGTTCTACACAGCTGGAGTGGATTAACACAAGGGGAAGCTGCAGAGGCTTCCTACCCTCCAGGCACTGGGAAAGAAAGGAGAATAAAGAATTTCAAATTTTAACACACACAGAGACACACCACACACACAGACACACACACCAAACACACAGAGACACATGCACAGAGACACACCGCACACACAGAGACACAAGCACTGCCAAGTTCAAACAGACAGGAATACAAGCAGTACCCAAGAGAACAATAAAACCTTTTACTGATAAATGTACGGTACAAACACAGCAAGGGCTGGTGAACTGTAAGACGTGTTGCACTATTGTGCTAGAACAGACTGACAATGTTGAAGGATGGCACAGCAGAGTTGGTTTGACTTGCCGATCCCTGCTTCCCTTTATGGCTGTACAGAACACTGGCACAACTGGACTGCTTCAATACTTCACCCTTGCCTTCTTTAAGGATTTACTTAACATTACATTTTTTGGCTAGTTGGAGGTGATGATGCAATACAAACTACAAAACAAAACCACACTGTGCTTTTGTATGGTTAACAGACACTGTGAATGTGCACTTAGAAAGCCACACACATCTTTTAATGTTTTACTGTGTTGCAAAACGTTTGCAATAAGTTATATCACAGACATATTTGTGTTCAACAAAGACTTCATTGTTTGACAGCGAATCTGAGGTTTTGGCAAAACTGTTTTTGGCAGTGTTTTGTAACCCCTATAACCCTGATCCTACCATCAGTGCCAACTGATAGATTTGGCATTAAGTATTTTCAGAGATGCAGGTACACTAAACATTCTGAAAAATAAAGCACTTCAAAAAACAATCTCTGGTATTTGTTTTGTTGTGCTGATGTGACAATTGGAAAATAATAACCTCTAGAATCACTTAACTAAAGAGTACCGGCTTTCCCTGGCACCAAGTATAAAACCATTGGGAGCACATTGGTTTAGTTATTGGTATTGTGAAACTCCTAACGACCACACCACAGAGTAACACTACAGAGGAGTGCTGCTACACTTGTCTGCATGGTTTCAATACTGCATGTCAAAATGAAAGAGCCGGTAAATAGAAACAATACTGCCAGCATATTCATCAACAGCCGAAATGTGTTTTTCTTCCTTTCCATTAGTTTTGGAAAAGGCGTGCACCTCGCTAATGAGCAGAAAACAGTGACACGATGAAGAAGTATTGCTCACTGTCAAAGACCCCTCAAAAGAAGAGGGGGTTCTAGGTATCCTCGGGTACCCCATTGGATATATTCTGTGGTCGGGACGGGAGGCACCCTGTTTCAAGGTTTCCTGCAAGTTTACTGGTATAAACACCTTCTGCTTCTGAACCAAAAGAACACCAACCTGCTTTCTATTGTTAATGGCCCTGGTTTGTAACCTTTTGCAAAGATGAACACCAAACAGAATCCCTCACACTGTAACCACAGACACAAGCCGTTTACTCCAGAGTTATGTTTAAAAGTAAAAACAAACTAACACAGTGAAGTTGCAACACTAACAGCTTGTCGCTCTTGTTCACCATGCTGGCGTTTCCCACCAGGGGCGATGTATTGACTCCTCACTAAAGGCAATACAAATTATTACTTTTAATGCAACAGTATTAGTATCTGCCATTTGCTGTTGAATTCATAAAATAATAGGTTGTAAAAGTTACAGACAATACAACTAGCAACTTGAAAAATACTTACCTGGTGGAATATTGGCTCCTTCCACTGTAAATAAACCTGCAATACATAAATAACATAAATGATAATAACTATTGAATGAATGCAATACTACCAGGCACACGGAGGCACAGTACAGGGGCTCCTTAAACTGCCTCGGAACCCTGCTAGTGTGTGGAGCTCGAGGTGGGACTACCGCACTCAGACTAGCTCAATATCTCGAGGTGGGACACTACCGCTCAACTATCAATATCTCGGGGTGGGACACACCGCAGTCTGCTCTACCTCAATCATATCTCGAGGTGGGACACGGTGCAGTCTGCTCTACTGCACTCAGACTAGCTCAATATCTCGGGGTGGGACACGGTGCAGTCTGCTCTACTCAGACAATATCTCAGGGTGGGACACAGCAGTCTGCTCTACTAGCTCAATATCTCGGGGTGGGACACACTGCAGTCTGCTCTACTGCACTCAGACTAGCTCAATATCTCGGGGTGGGACACACTGCAGTCTGCTCTACTGCACTCAGACTAGCTCAATATCTCGGGGTGGGACACACTGCAGTCTGCTCTACTGCACTCAGACTAGCTCAATATCTCAGGGTGGGACACGGTGCAGTCTGCTCTACCGCACTCAGACTAGCTCAATATCTCGGGGTGGGACACGGTGCAGTCTGCTCTACCGCACTCAGACTAGCTCAATATCTTGGTATTACTGATTAGAGAACGGTCTGCTCTTTAAATACATGCACGTGGTTTTAATGAGCAAGCCGTCTACATGACCAATAGTCCCCCCTAAAAAAGGGATCCGGTTTCTAGGAAATAATGTGCCGTTTACTCCATGTACAGTACATACAAATATCACAGCAAGGAGAGGCCAGTCGTTAGGAATACAAGCAAGATGGATTCCCACCTCAGTAACACCATTTCAAAAAGCACTTACTGTAGTCACTGAAACACTGAAGGCTAGCAATATAAAAATCAGAAAATAATTCAGCCCGGCCTTCTGCTTGGAACACTCATACCTGCAGAACAATGGGAAAATGTATTCATCATTTTGTACATGTAGTCACCTGGATTAAAAATGACAGGCAATGCTTAAATCATTAGAGCTCAACACACTCTACTGTAAATACTTACAGGCAGTACACAAACACACAGCAGCTGTAGATCATTGGCAATTCATCTAGCAACTAGAAAAAGAAGAAACAAAAGACAAGGAGTGTTTGGACAACATTATTCCAATACTGCGCGGGGGAGGGGCCGGGACAGCCGCCCCGCGCGCGGAGGGGCCGGGACAGCCGCCCCGCATTACAGCAGACACATTTCTCTCAAGTACAACATAAACCCTGGACCCCATTAAATAAGAAAACATGTTCTGTAGAAGGAGTTGCTTTTTTCAACTTCAAGTTAAACTAATGCATTACATATGAAATACGAAGCTGAAAAACGCGTGGTGTTTTTGAGCGATCTTTCGTGGTATAAAAACACAAACATTTTTACTTTTGAATATATTTCAAAAAGCACAGATTATTTGTAGCTCCTAAATCAACAGGATTAAATAAAAACGGCTAAATAAGATTGTTTTCTATTACAAAAATAAAAAATAAATTGAAGCATTAAAATAACTGTGGTTCATGTGTGAATCAAATGGCATTCTATAATTCAGGTCATCATAACAATATACTATTTGAAAGCAAAGTTGATGGGAGTAACCAATGGAAATGGCAGATGCAGGACATCACAGGGGGAAATTAGAGAGATCCGATTCCATGAGATTCTTAAGGTTTGCTTTGAAGATTCCAGTCAAGCTTGCTGAAGCAATTTTACATCAAACTCATACTGCTGTGATGAGACACACTGTACAGCTGCTCAGTGTTCACACTGTATTTCAACTCAACCTTTGCTTGAAATAACAATCACGTGGAATTTTAATCTGTTTATTTTTGTAGTAATGCTAAAAGAAAAAAAATATTTCTTCAAAAAAGACTTGTCAAAACTTTTTGCAAATGTTTTACAGTATTACTACAAACATGCACCAAGCCTACCTAGAAATCCACAAAGGCAAATGCTAAGCCTTAGATAGACAACATTTTATTTGATTTAATGAGTCATGTGTCAGCCAATGCGAATAACTCCACGGTATAATGTTATTTATAAATAAGCATGAATGCAACGTGTTTACAGTCCTCAGAAAAAACAACAAGCTCACAAACCCTTAATGAGAACCCCTGGAACGTCACGACCTTACTGTTCATTAACATTCACTGGAACACCGAAGCAGACCGGGGCTAAAACTCTCAACACCCACAGCCTGCTCTCTGTGGAGGCTTGAACACAGATCAACACCCACACTCTGCTCTCTGTGGAGGCTTGAACAGAAGTCAAAACCCACAGCCTGCTCTCTGTGGAGGCTTGAACAGAAATCAACACCCACACCCTGCTCTCTGTGGAGGCTTGAACAGAAAACTCCCACAGCCTGCTCTCTGTGGAGGCTTGAACACCAATCAATACCCACAGCCTGCTCTCTGTGGAGGCTTGAACACAGATCAACACCCACACTCTGCTCTCTGTGGAGGCTTGAACACAAAACACCCACAGCCTGCTCTCTGTGGAGGCTTGAACACCAATCAATACCCACAGCCTGCTCTCTGTGGAGGCTTCAACAGAAATCAACACCCACAGCCTGCTCTCTGTGGAGGCTTGAACAGAAAACACCCACACCCTGCTCTCTGTGGAGGCTTGAACACCAATCAATACCCACAGCCTGCTCTCTGTGGAGGCTTGAACAGCAATAACTGTCTACGGTGGGTTTTACCAAAATGATTTCCAAGAATAATGTTTGACATGAGCAGGTTATTAGCCATCCGGTTCCAGTTCCTTTATACAAGTAACAACCTGTTTTCGGGTCACATAAAACCAAATCTGGAAGATTTGTTTAAAATATTTACAGGTTTGTACAACTGTGGTGAACCATTTGATTACAACATGATGACCATGGTTAGAATGTTCATCGTGTCGTATGTTCTTATGTTCTTATGTAATGAGAATTCTAAAAGGGATAAGCAGGATGCATAAACCCTTGAAAGCACAAAACAGCCACATCATAATGTGGGTAAAAAAAACTCCAAGAGTCCTCGTACTCATAGTCATGTATTTGACCAACACAGCCAGCAAGACTCCTCCCAAGACAAGACTGCAAGCCAGGACGTGGCTTGTTACAGTTACAGATGAGAATCAATACAAGACTTGGCTGCCAGGAAGCAAGCACGTAGATACATTTCAAACTCAAATTCAGGTGATGCAGTTCTGGAAGATCATGAAAAAGTAGCATGCCACATGAGCCGCAACATTGAACTGTGTAACAATGAACTGTGTAACATTGAACTGTGTAACACTGCATGAACAAACAGTATAACCCTAACCCTAACCCTAACCCACACAGGTACCCCTCGATTCTGATGCTCTCCATACGATACCTTGTGCTACAGAATGTCTCTGCCATGTTCATCACAATAGGAGAAATGGTTTTCTAGATACACGTACAAATCTAAGTGTGCCATAAGCTCATTAGTACTGTATGTGGAAGAAGGATGCAGATACTGACTGCGTTTGTGAAGAGAGGACAGTGAGAAAGAACAAGTGAAAAAGCACCTAAAGGGCAACGTGGACAAAGCACAGGTTACTGTCAGAGTTACACAGAAGGCTGTGTGGTCCAGTGGTTAAAGAAAGGGGCTTGTAACCAGGAGGTCCCCGGTTCAAATCCCACCTCAGTCACTGACTCATTGTGTGACCCTGAGCAAGTCACTTAACCTCCTTGTGCTCCGTCTTTCGGGTGAGACGTAATTGTAAGTGACTCTGCAGCTGATGCATAGTTCACACCCTAGTCTCTGTAAGTCGCCTTGGATAAAGGCGTCTGCTAAATAAATAAATAATAATAATAATTTATAAGAGTACAAAAGCAGAGGAATGCAAATGAAGAGACAAATGTAAGAGCGAGCGAGTTACACAAACCAGGCAGAAATGAGTGTGAAAAAAATATGCAAGTTTATTTAAAGAACTGAGACTGGGAAGACAAGTGGGACTACAGTGTTGCAGCAACGTGTATGTGTGTGTGCGTGCATGCATGCCATACACATAGCATAGCAGTCAAGTAATCTTAAAACTACGTTTCCCTCTGCATCATGAAACCAGACTAACATGAGGTTTCATTGGGACTGTTGCTGGATCTCTGTCCATTGCTGATTACTCTGTTTGTTTACGGGGCTCCAGTGGCTCACCAGGTGAAAGCCGTTTCGCATGCATGATGAGCCTTGTGAGCGTGGCTCGAAGCTCAGCAGCCCGCATTTACACTGGGGGCCACTGGGAGCGCTGCACTGGCCTCTGCTTTCCCGCAGGGTTCAGGATCAGCAGGGGCCGGGGCTAGAAAATCAGCTTGCACCATTAAACCACTCGACAGGGTGCGAAGAATGCAATGCTAGGTCTGTACAGGCAAATACACATGATAAAAATGAGCATATTTCACCATCAGACTGAAGACCTAAAGCTGTCCCTTGGACATGGCAGAATTGCAGTGGATTAACAAGCAGACGGACAGGCTCACTGTGGAGAGCCCCTTACCTGCATCTCATACTGCAGGGTCATGTGAAAGCACCAGGACCCGATGCCAACCGCTGAAAAAAAAAAAAAAAAAAAAAAAAAAAAAATTTGTCTGTTACCTGTCACTGGACATACAATTAGATACATTAAACAAAGGCTTGCCAAAACACAAGCCACGCAAAACAACTGTAGCCTTTAAAAGAATTAGCTCCTTTGCAGCACCCAACTTAATTTGTGCTTCATGGTTTCTTTTTTTTTTTTTTTTTAATTATTATTTTATTTATTTACCCCCCCCTCAATTTGAAATGTCCAATTAAGTTTTTTCTCCCCACACAGCACTGACGTTCGGATGGTGTGTGAGCGTCCTCTGATCTCACAAGAATAAAGGCAGAATCGCTTTTACGCCGAGCTTTCCAGAGCAGAGGTGAGCGGAAGACAGAGATCAGCCCTGCTTCTTATCCACTCTGAAGAGGTGTCTGGCCAGTAGGGTTCGCTGTTACACGATGAGGAGAATGAGTCCCCATCCCCCACCCCGGGAGCATCAGAGCCGATGACATGCCCCCCTCTGGATCCCCAGCAAAGTTTGTCCTCTTTGCACAGCCTGGACGTGAACCGGGCTGTCCAAGCTGTGCGACTCATCCTGCGCTCCCCGCTGAAGCTTCATTGTTTATGAGACATTAGCAGTAGTTAAAGAGGCAGCGGGTTTGCAAACACAGATCAGCGTCCCTTAAAGGGGATGCCAAATACAAGTGTAACACAGGCTGGCTGGCGTCAGATTCCTCTGCAGTATTTCTGATTCTCTCAGTAATATTGGCCTCCCTGTTGGCCTTGCTGTGTTGACTGTAGTGTACACTGAATGAGAGCAATCTTCACTAAAGCAGTTTAAAATCACACTGCTGGCCGCGTGTGAGACAGGGATCACTGACACCTGGTAGTGCTGCGGACTGGTCTAGTTACATCATGACCGCTGCACAAACAAGCGCTCAGAGACTGAAAAAGGGAAGTGAAAACAGGAACAATGTGAACAGACACATCTCCACAGTGTGAGTGTATAACACAGCTCCCGATCTCCCATTGACAGATCAGCAGTTATTTACAGCAGAGCACAGCTCTCGCTTTTCACAAAGTTAAGAATAATATCAAATAAAAAGTAGTTTTTAAAAAGATACAAACCAATAGCAGCTTGTCTTTTTATGCTCACTTTTTAAATAACATTTCTGATATACTGATACATGAATTCAGACATTTTCCAAATAGTCATGTTTTAAATATGACTGTGCACAGCTACTGTACCCCTCCAGTAACACTTAAGATGGGTGTGTACAAATCCTAATGCTTCATCCCTCCAGCCAGGACACACCCTGCACTTGGCAAAGCTCCTCGATATGACCAGAGTGCATCTTGGGGTTCTGTTTCACACAGGTGGTGCTGCCAGGATCTTAATCTTAGTCATATATTCCAGCACTTGGTTTGTATGTTTTTAATTAAATTTCCTTACTGACAGAAAACCGTTTCAAGCAATTGCGCAATGCATATCTACTGTAACATCTACAGGATTGTATTGCACAATAAAAAAAAAATCAATTTCCATTCTCATTTATGACATGAGTTGTACAGTTTCCAATTAAATGAAGTCTGAAGAAACAGTGCCTGGTTTGGAGTGCAGGGCACTTGAGATAAACCAAATTATATAAACTGACTGACAGACTGGACTTTACAAACAAACCTGCATTGAACAGCGTGTCCATCAGCACAGTCTCCTGTCATGGGAACACTAGCAGAAAACCAACACTGGAGACACAAGACCATCACAAGAGGGTCCTGGTGGACACAGTCCAGCCTGAATCCCTGAAACCAACACTGGACAAGACACAGTCCAGCCTGAATCCCTGAAACCAACACTGGACCAGCCTGAGTGACGTCAGAGCAAGAATCCTACAACATGGAAGCAGGAGCAGGGGTGTGCCGGTGAAGACAGAATGAAAGCATGACAGTGCAGCCATAGTGCGAATCGGGGGCCCCAACTCGCTGGAACCAGAATCACAATACAACTGTATGAAGACTGAGTTCAGAAGCTGCTGCTGCTTTAGTAGTGTTGCTTTAAGGGTTATCCAGAGAGGTCTGTGTGTGCAGTACTGTATGTTCGAATTACATGCTGTTATTAAGAATACCCTTTGGCAAGATGGTTAGAATTAGCATTCTGAATGCTGCAGGTGTCAGGGAAGTCTCAGAGAATCCACAGTAAGCAATGCCTTATTAAACGTTCAGGTGTAAATAAGAACTGAGAGAACTTTTAATTATCCGTGTAATTAACTGACGCCTGTAATAAACCAAGGCTTACCTAGAAACTGTAAGCATGCTTGAGCTTCGGGTTCCAATACACACGTATCTAAACTTGGAATCTGCTGCACTGTAGGAAGGACGAGTAAAATACTGTTTTGTTCAAGTGAAGAGGTAGTGATATTGGTGTGCTTTAAAACAAAGGTGAGGATCGAGCAGTTAGCTGGAAGAGGTGTGCTTCACAGTTCACATAGTTCACATGAGTGCACATCAAGTTTGCAAGGTCAGTTCATACTGTACCGGAATTAAGAGCAGCTTCTGTGAGAGTTCATAAACTGTACAGTAGTGCAAGGAGAGGAGAGAGGTTCTTACCTGCCAGTCCCACATACGCAAAGACGTAGCGGGTTTCAAGGCCGTCTCGGAGAGTCTGGATGGCACCATAGATTGGAGGTAGAATCAGAATCAGGTTACTCACAGTATTCCCTGGAGGACAAACAGCAGCATGTGTTAGTTCAAGCCAATAGCAAAACAAGCTGGTTATTCATTAAACTAACAAGACCAGAATTGTAACGCTGTGTTACTGTAGTTATGAGATCTACTGTAGAGGTTCCATATTGAGTCACTGGGGTGTTTATAAAGTGTTTAGGTCTGTAAAAGACGTTGCATGAACTGAATAAGATCAAGTCTACTTCAGCAGTTTAGTTTCACTGTATAAGATCAAGTCTACTTCAAAACAATTTAGTTTTTAATTTATACTGAATTGCCTGGATTTGCATTTGCATTGAATTAATAGAAAGTACTAAGTGTTCTGTTTATGGTCTAAACACTGATGTTTTTTCACTGTATATTACATATAAAAGTTTACCACAGTACTTCAGGATTTAACAGTTTATCCTGGGTTGCCTTGGGTTTTTTATATGCTTTACCAAAGCTCGCTTTTCTTTACAATACCTGCCTATTCTTTGTTACATTTTGCAATGTGCCAGAGTTATTTGAAAGGGTTGTATAGTTATGTTTATAGTCTAAACACTGATGAAAGCAGGAGGTCTGCAATACAGCAGCTTTCACTGTATATTAAAGCATATAATAACACCCTGAAGTTAGAACTTGATCATAAACTAATCTATTGTATTTGATTTAACTGTTTATCTGAATGGGTTGTATTTGGGTTTTTATAATGTATTTACCAAAAACTCCCTGAACTTTTGTATTTGACTTTACAATACCTGAACTGAATCTTTGTTACAAACTTTGAATCGATTGTATTTTACTATGTTCTGGAAACTTTGAACTGAATCGTTGTATTTGCTCAAACTTGTAACACCCCCTGAACTGAATCGATTGTATTTGACGCGGTTGTGTAAAACATAATGAATCGTCTTGTATTTGACGCGTTGTGTAGAAACAACTGAATCATTGCATTTGCTTTGTAGAAACTCCCCTGAACTTTCGAGTTGTATTTGGCTTCAGAAACTCCCTGAGATTAGCAAAGCAGAAACTCCCTTCCGATTGTATTTGATAGAAACTCCCTGAACTGAATCGATTGTATTTGGACCTCCCTGAACTGAATCGACCTGAAGTTAGAACTTGAAACATAAACTTGTGTAAAACTCCCTCTGAATCGATTGTATTTGACGCGGTTGTGTAGAAACTCCCCTGAACTGAATCGATTGTATTTGACGCGGTTGTGTAGAAACTCCCCTGAACTGAGCTCATGAGCAGCAGGCCCTCTTGTGTGGTGAGGAAAAGGAACCCTTTCAACCCCCTCAAAAATAAAGCGGTTATTAGGGTTACATCATTCTCTTTAAATAGGAAACAGAAGAAATCCAATAACGAGCCTTAAAAAGCCCTTATAAAACACTGGAACATTTCAACCAAATACTACAGCATACAGGCTGCTGGTCAAACAACAAAACACTTGCACAGCAGCCTCTATTGTACATTTGCTGGTGCTGAAAAATACAGACTGTCGATTGAAACAAACTGCAGCTGATTCATGAAAAATACAGACTGCCGATTGAAACAAAAACTGCAGAGTAGGCAACTTCTTTCTGATTCAGGCATTTCATTTGTAGTGAAGCCTTGCCTCGATCCTTTGTTGTCAAAAGAAGGCAGACTCCTCCATTGATTAATACCAAGTAGAGGGTAATAAGGGGCTGTATATTTTAATTACACTGCACACACACATACACACACACGCACACACACTATCAGTGACTTGCTGTGCTGAAATGACCCCGCCATTGCTTTAAGCAGTAACTTGTTTTTATCAGCTTCCACGCTTCAGTGCAGTTTCCAGTGAACTGGATTAAATGAATCTGCATGTCATGAGACATGTCATTTTTTTCATTATGGTTTACCAATACACTGTAAAATCCTTCTCTGGAACAAACATGCCCAGAAGGGTAAAGTCAAATCTAACTCCTCTCCATCTTCAGGCTGGTTTAGTCTGATAGTGCAGTCCAATCAAACAGAAATACAATTGCAGTTTTTAGATAAATATTTAAACCTAGCACAGTCTAACCCCACATGTGTGCCTGTTTTTAATCATCAGCACCCACCACACATTCAAGTAAAAAATGTCTCTTCTTTTTCTTGCAAAACGGTTTGCTGAATACCCTCGAGCCAGTGATGACTGTAGAGGCGTGCACACGGTTCTGCTCGTGACGTAACACACAGGTCACGGCTACGTTTTGGAAATTTAGATTTTTAAATGAAAGACAACGGACTGAACCTCACTCACCACTTGCAAACTTTACAAATGAGGCTGATATAATGCAACACCCACATCAAATTGCGCTACTACTGCACTTTAAAAACAAACTACAAAAAAAACGCTACTACCCCTTTAACTGGAGTTGCGCGAGGAAGTCAGAAGTGCTGTGACATCTGTGCAAGTCCTGTATGTAACCTTTCTTTAGCCTGATCCAAAACAAGCAGCCATTTCACAACATGCACCAAACGCTACAGTGTGTTACATGGTTTCCCATTGTGTATATGAACAGAACACATGTATATTAATGCCAACAAGGGTGCAGGACGGAGCACTCTGATTACAACGAGCTCCTGAACAAGAATGCGGACATTGTTTTGGGCGCAAGACATCTGCATGCACTGCACCTGGTCTCCGCTTCGCAGTGATATCATTTTAATTACAAAACAGCTGTATTAAAAACAATAACGTAATCCAATTCCAGGCTATAGGTGAACGCCACATGCACGTTGCAACCAGCCTGTCATTAACGTTTAAAAAGTTAATACTCGGTGGAGTGCTGCCGTTTGTTTCTGAACAGGCAGGCCTCGGTCAGTGAAAATCCGTGATATTTATTGCTGTTATCCACGTGAACGCAATGGCTTTGTGGGGGTTCGCTTTCCCCCGTTTACTCACAGAATTCTGCGATGTAGAAGGAGACGCTGTAGTTCTCCTCACACCAGTCCAGGGTGGAGGTAGGCCGGCCCCAGTAACCGGGCCTGTCTGCTGCAGGAGCCATGATGGAAGAAAACAGAAAAGAGAGACAGGCAGCAGGAGCCAGGGGAGGGTGTGGGAGTCACCATGGAAACGGAGTGTTATTGCTAATGAAGCACGGCAACTGGCTCGACCTGTGAGTGCGCAGGTGAGAATGCACAGCGATTAACACTTTGTTTAATAGGGTTACGATGTTTCTGAACTTGAATCATTTGCATATGTAGATATTTCTGCAATATTTGTTGTGCTAAAGTGCCTAATAAGTAAGACAGTTACCAGAGCCGTAAAACCTTTTAAATCTACTAACAATGGAGTCAAGTTTCAATATAAACCGGCAAGCTTTGTTCAAAGTAAAGTTTTTATATCGCTTAAGAAGTTAAAACATGTATTCTGGTAGGTTACGCTGTATCAGGTATACACAGCACTCGAACAAACTTTTATTGTGGCTTTTTGCTTCCTTCAGGGATATTTATTTATTTCCCAATAATAATAATAATAATAATAATAATATTACTAAAATCACAAAAGAGTCAATGGAATCCCAGATGGCTGCGGCTCGGTAATGACACAGTGGGACAACAGCTGTGTGACATGATGAGAGAGCAGACAGGTCCAATACCCCCCTGCTTCTGCACCTCGGTCTAATCATTCCTCCAAATGATGAGCGAGCAGACAGGTCCAAAATCCCCCTGCTTCTGCACCTCGGTCTAATCATTCCTCCAAATGGAAATACGCAAACAGCACAGGTCGAGATTCCTTTTAGCGACCAAAAAAGGGGAGACCTTTATGTGCTGATTACGTCTATCTGTCTATCACACTACACTGTGAACATGATAACTGCATTGAGTTTGCACCTGTCTATCACACTACACTGTGATCATGATAACTGCATTGAGTTTGCACCTGTCTATCACACTACACTGTGAACATGATAACTGCATTGAGTTTGCACCTGTCTATCACACTACACTGTGATCATGATAACTGCATTGAGTTTGCACCTGTCTATCACACTACACTGTGATCATGATAACTGCATTGAGTTTGCACCTGTCTATCACACTACACTGTGAACATGATAACTGCATTGAGTTTGCACCTGTCTATCACACTACACTGTGATCATGATAACTGCATTGAGTTTGCACCTGTCTATCACACTACACTGTGATCATGATAACTGCATTGAGTTTGCACCTGTCTATCACACTACACTGTGATCATGATAACTGCATTGAGTTTGCACCTGTCTATCACACTACACGGTGAACATGATAACTGTATTAATCATACACTCTTAAGCCCCTTTCATACTGGCGCTCCTACCTGGGTCCCGACCCGGGTTCTGGCTGCAAGAGTCACAATTATGCATAGTGTGAAACCACGTACCTGGGTCGAACCCGGGTCAACCCGGATTGGCAGCGACCCACCTCAGGATGCGGGTCGACACGATTTGACCCGGGTCGAGCGAGACAAAATGCGTGATGGTCGTTCGCAAGCAGACGAAGTAACAAACAGCCACGCCTGCGTGAAGGTTTCACTTCCGCAAGGAACGTTTCTGTTTATTCTGTTTATCCCTATTTCTGCTGATTGAGACTCTCCATGAGCTAGATTGCAGCAGGGGTGAAAAACATTTGCTCTAATCAACATTTTGGGCAGACGATTGCTATTGAAAGCCTGACCGGATGAAAGGGTGGTCATGTGAACATTGCTGCTTAGGGCATTGTGTGCTTGCTTCTGTCGCAGTGTGAAAGCACGTCGCCGACCCGCATGACAGCGGGTCATGACCCGAGGAGGGCATGCCCGTGTGAAAGGGGCTTTAGACTCCTATAGACATTTCAGATTGCAAGTGTATATCTGTTACCTTTCAGATACTGTGTGATTGTGACATGCTTACGAGGACCTCTGTATGGGCACGCACTGGTATGAAGAGAGCAGGTCCACTAACAATAGCGTTCCTTCCTAACAAGATCCCCTTTTTATTTGACTCGAGCCGGCGTTCTGTAGCTCTCCTATTTAAAGGAGTGTTAACCAGGGCTTTGAAAACACTTTGATGTTAGCACCATTTTCAACATTTTATTGTGTCAAGATTTTTATTCTTGTTTTATAAAATCTAATATACCGTGTTTACTCGAATTCAAGTCGCATCCCCAAATATGGACACCAACCCCCAAAAAAACCCTGAATGCAAGTCACATTAAACTCTTAATGAAAAAAATACCAAAATTAACGGTTACATTACTTTTAAATTTCTAGGTGCCAGCAGGGAACACTGTATCACTGTACATTAAAGCATCAGAGTACGTCATCTACTATATTACAAATGCAAATGAGAAAAGAAAATATGTACAGAGTACAGTCCAGTACTTTCAAATGCAAATGAGAAAAGAAAATATGTACAGAGTACAGTCCAGTACAGTCCAGATAATATGTACAGAGTACAGTCCAGTACTTTCAAATGCAAATGAGAAAAGAAAATATGTGAAGAACAGTCCAGTACTTTCAAATGCAAATGAGAAAAGAAAATATGTACAGGCAGATCCACCATTGTTCAGTCCAGTACTTTCAAATGCAAATGAGAAAAGAAAATATGTACAGAGTACAGTCCAGTACTTTCAAATGCAAATGAGAAAAGAAAATATGTACAGAGTACAGTCCAGTACTTTCAAATGCAAATGAGAAAAGAAAATATGTACAGAGTACAGTCCAGTACTTTCAGTATTGAACGACAGTCGTTGCAGTTGATGGTGGCTGGGAAAGGCTAAATTACCTTGAACTTTATTTCAGTCTGCTTTGTTGTCCTTGTTTGTTTAATTTGGCTTCAAGCAAAATTAGTGCAAGACAGCAATGTGTAGTTCATTTAGGTTTGAGTCAGGACTTTGGAGTTTACACTAGTGGGGTTCCCGTAGTTAAACCAGGCACAGACCATAATAACAGTGAGTAAGTCAGAGAATCAGAGAGCGATGGAGAATCCGTCATTAAGCAGTACATACCTTAGTGTTCCTGTTTCCTGTGCTCCTCCAGATAGAGAAAGAAAGATATATAAATAAATGATTGTTCATTTTGAAACCGGACCTGCGTTGATCATTTCAACAAGTACTATACTGGTAATATTATAGTATTGCATACCCTTTCGATTGCGTCTCCATCTTCTGACACATCTCAGATGACTCAGTTTCTCTTTTCTTCAGCAAACAAAACTACTTTTCTTTTAAAAGCTGCATTAACAAATGTTCATGAAGTCCGCTGGTGCTGTAGCGAGAGTGATATCTGTAGGGGGCAGTACTGTGTACAGCTGGTCTTGTTCAAGCGCACCAAAATAATTGACATGCGCAAATGTAAATTGGTACCCTAACTAAAAACCTCGAATCCAAGTCGCTCCCCCAAATTTGAACTTTTATTTTGGCCACAAAAGTGCGACTTAAATGCTAGTATATATATATATATATATATATATATATATATATATATATATATATATATATATATACTTGCTAGAACCGAAGTAATTGTATTTTATCTTGCTCTTAATTGTATTAATACTTGTACTGTGATTCTTGAAATGTATTTTTGTTTACAACTGTAAGTCACCCTGGATAAGGGCGTCTGCTAAGAAATAAATAATAATATATATATATATATATATATATAAAATGTGTGTATGTAATTGTTTCTTCCTGGTATCTAATCACTTCCTGTGCTGTAGGCGCACAGGAAGTGGTTTTATACCAGGAAGCAGTACCAACTTCTATTGCATGGCCTTTGAAATATGTGAATATTTGAAAATTGACGTGCAAAATACACCACATTAAGAGTCAATGTGATTTAGGTTTTCTGAGACCCATGTAAGTGGCTGCATGGTTTGTATTCATTAATCACACATGTTATACAGTAACCCTGTAACATAAGAGCATGTGAGCCATTCATTAATCACACATGTTATACAGTAACCCTGTAACATACGAGCATGTGAGCCATTCATTAATCACACATGTTATACAGTAACCCTGTAACATACGAGCATGTGAGCCATTCATTAATCACACATGTTATACAGTAACCCTGTAACATACGAGCATGTGAGCCATTCATTAATCACACATGTTATACAGTAACCCTGTAACATAAGATTATGGAGAGGCTAAATAACAGGAAGGGGATTATGTGCTGCCCTAAATCAGCATTAACTTCCCACACTGCTAGCAAAACGTCAGTCATTCTTTACCTCAAAATCCCCAGACTGAGGGTGCAGCACAGACTGTCTATTCCACATGTGAAACTAGCAAAGGTGCAGTGGCCCACACGGTTTTGGAGTAGTGGTTAGGGCTCTGGACTCTTGACCGGAGGGTAGTAGGTTCAATCCCAGGTGGAGGACACTGCTGCTGTACCCTTGAGCAAGGTACTTTACCTAGATTGCTCCAGTAAAAACCCAACTGTATAAATGGGTAATTGTATGTAAAAATAATGTGATATCTTGTAACAATTGTAAGCTGTCCTGGATAAGGGTGTCTAAGAAATAAATTATATATATATATATATATATATATATATATATATATATATATATATATATATATATATATATTTACATAGTTACATAGGTTATTGCCTCATAAGCCCATGTTGAGAATATTAGCTTTACAGGTGTTTCTTATAAAATGTTATCAGTATACAAAAAAGGGGAAGCGTGTGTGCCTGCAGCTAAAACTATCCTGAGTGATGTAAACAAACTGGCACGTCAACAACACCTGGTTTGTGATGAAGCAGAGGGCACGGAAGGCTAAACTATGGAAGAATATTCACCCGCAGTCATATTTCAGTGTAAAATGTAACATGATTTTGGAAATCTGCAGCTTTAAACATCTATACCCTGGAACATAAAGTATTTTACAGCAGTCATTAGTCACAATAACAGATCAGTTTAGACTATTAACATTCTTGTGTAAGGCTTATGATACCAAACCTGTTTGTCCAGCTAAGCCTGTGCCTAGAATAAAACTGAACTGCATTCTGTATGACGTCATTTTAAACCTCTCCCTGAATACTGCCACAGGCGTGGTGCGAAGATGGATTAACATCCCTGTCACAGATACCTCTCCTGAATGGAATAACATCCCTGTCACAGATACCTCTCCCTGAATACTGCCACAGGCGTGGTGCGAAGATGGATTAACATCCCTGTCACAGATACCTCTCCCTGAATACTGCCACAGGCGTGGTGCGAAGATGGATTAACATCCCTGTCACAGATACCTCTCCCTGAATACTGCCACAGGCGTGGTGCGAATGGATTAACATCCCTGTCACAGATACCTCTCCTGAATACTGCCACAGGCGTGGATATTAACATCCCTGTCACAGATACCTCATTCCCTGTCACAGATACCTCTCCCTGAATACTGCCACAGGCGTGGTGCGAAGATGGATTAACATCCCTGTCACAGATACCTCTCCACTGCCCACATCAATGATACAGATATTTTTCATATACCCATTGCACTTCATGTGTGCAAACTGTTGTATTAGAAGAGTCGCTCCCCTTGCATGATGCCCCGGGGGGATGCTTTGGTTTTGATCGCAGGTTTACCCCGGGTTTAGCAGACTTGAATCCTATCTGGCAGCTATGACCTGAGAATGTGGCTGGACATGGTGGACGCATTCATCCCAGAGCGTCATCCACACAGAAGGGGCCCCTTTGATAAAATATATAAATATAAATATAAAAATATAGCAAATCCATGATTAACCCTGTTTACAAATTCACCCCTTTCACTGGTATGATCGCCCAGAATCTTGATGTAAATGAAACGGTAAAAACATAACGCAATGGGATGCAGGGACAGAGTTTTTATTTTTTAACCAATTTGACGGGACATGTATTTCAGCCGAGCTAATAGATTTACACCTAAATGTAAGTTAAAGATGTCTAATCTAAATAGAGATCTGTAATATATAACAGAACAAGCAAGCAGCTCCGTGTCATTCCTCCACCATCAAATTGAATGCGAGTGACGTCTGTGTCTGCAAAGCTCAACAGCTCTTTCAGTTTTGTACGCGCACAGCTTATGCAAGGCATGTATCTCAGGGTCAGGGGGTTTAGTGGCTTTGGGGTTGCGTGCACCTTCATGTCAGGTGGAAGACATGTTTTTGGGCAGCACTTTGAAAATGATAACACTGAATAGACATCCTATTTATAAAACGCTCTCATAATACTTTCAGGTCATACCTGTTAAAGGTTATATAAACACAAGAGTACTTTGAAATGCCTCGAGTAATCACTTAATGAGAAATAGAGCCATTATGAGTTACCGAACTTGAAAAGCACACAGCTGGTATTTAGGCATCACCCCCGGGGATGCTGTGTTCCTGTTTACACAAACTCCCAATTCTGCTCATTCTTCTCTTTGAAATTGAAAGGCATGTTCACTTGAACTCTAAATTTAAAAAATCACTCATCAATCTTGAAACTGCATTTCTTCTTTCAGTGCTAAGGGAGGACCTACCAAATCATTCAGTGGCACATGGTACAAGAAAGAGTTTGTTGCGTATTGAAAGCAATGATTGAAAGGTTTTTCTTTGTACAAAATTACATAAGTATTTCTGAACACCAGTCGCCCCCGACCCCTAACAGTCCAGGTTTTGGAACTTGTTAGTGTAACATGTGCCCTGGACTACAGTGCCAACTAGAAAAAAGGGAACTGAAACAACACATGCACTGTTCAGGGAGTGGAGCCCAACATATCATCACCAGGAAACAATTAGAAGAAGAAACTCAAACTCAAATCTAAAGGATGGCGTTTGTTAGGTTCCAGGCACATTCAGTGCAGCTCGAAAGGAATACCGTTCATTCCTGTTACAGTTAATAGCTGTAATTAAGAGAGAGTTTTATAATACCACTTGCTGTTACTGCAAGCTGCTTCCTATTCAGAATCACCCAAGTGTCAACGCTGGCTAGAGAACACTTCTGGCTATGAGTCTAGAACAGGAGTGTCCAGTCAGGGACCTGGAGGGTCATCCCACTCCAGGGTTCACAGGTCAAATGAGATCATTAACTACTGCAGGGTCTGGATGGAGGGTTCATTGGTTCAATTAAACCACTTAGAACAGGGTTGGAACAAAGACCAGGAGTGGAAGAGCCAGCTGGGGCCACCCCTGCTCCTGATTCTACTCTAGAGAAGACTCAAGATAAAAAGACAGCCCTCAGCAGCACACTATTTCTCATTGATTGAAGGAATCTAGACATGAATGAATTAAGAAACATTGAAAAAAAAACACGACGAGAATGAGGGAGCCCTGCAGCAGAGTCTCTCTAAACACCAGCGAATAAAAATGCAGCAGGAAAAAGTATTCAGGGAAGATAATGGTTCATTATGGAAACAAAATGCTTGTACAGCATTCTGAATGTTATTTTGATTTTGGCTCTTTAAAAGTTAAAAGATAAAAAGCAAGAGACAGGATATAAACATGGCATGACTGCAGTAAGGGTGTTGTGTAGACCAGATAACATTGAGCAAATCAGAACCAAAGAAATAAATCAGAACTTCATGTAATTAAGCAGTACTTCATTTTATTACACACAACGGTTACATCATTTTTTGTAAATGTTAGTTACTTTGCTCAAAACAATAGTATTACAGTCATGAAGCAGATTGTCATCGTTGCAACATGTAATTTAACTAGTGATTCAAATTGGTGCTGTTGTATAAATATGTATTATGATAGAATGAGATCATACAAAAGTCTAAGAAAAACAAAAATGGACATTGTCATTTTCTGCCTGCAGAAAAGCGATGGGTAAAAGGAGGTGCTGCACACATGCTCTAGCTGTGCCAGCACCAGCACCCCGGCAGGAAAAAAAGGGGTACTGTTTGAAAACCCTGGCGGATGGGTAAAAGGAGGTGCTGCACACATGCTCTAGCTGTGCCAGCACCCTGCGCAGGAATGTGGGGTACTGTTTGAAAAGCGATGTGTTAAAGGAGGTGCTGCACACATGCTCTAGCTGTGCCAGCACCCCGGGCAGGAATGTGGGGTACTGTTTGAAAAGCGATGGGTAAAAGAGGTGCTGCACACATGATCTAGCTGTGCCAGCACCCCGGGCAGGAATGTGGGGTACTGTTTGAAAAGCGATGGGTAAAAGGAGGTGCTGCACACATGCTCTAGCTGTGCCAGCACCCCGGGCAGGAATGTGGGGTACTGTTTGAAAAGCGATGTGTAAAAGGAGGTGCTGCACACATGCTCTAGCTGTGCCAGCACCCCGGGCAGGACCGTTTGATCTCCTGTAATGATGTTGTATACTGTAGGTACCGTTTAAACACTTAAGAGGAAGACGTCTGTATCTGAAACAGTGAAATCAAGGCTGTGTTGATTAGGACAGGCACCAAGTGGTTTGGCTTCGAACAAAAACAAAAAAAAGAAGAAAACAAACACACTGCCTGGGAAAACAGGTCAGGCAGGCTGTCAATCAATCTCTCTGAGCCTCTTTCTGTTGAAACCAAACGTTTTTCTGCTTTCATTTTAATGACATCTTGGCTTTCATCTTATGAGAAATGATCATGTTCAGACGAATGGAGCGGTGTGATGTGATTGCATTGTTCGAATGGCAACGTGGCCACATCCTGTAACTGCATTAATGAGTGGCCAGAGTGAGCACTTGTGTGCCACAGCTAGTGTCTCAAGTTAGCTCTGATACTTTTTTGTAATTCCAGCTTCAACCCACTTGGATATGTATACTTCTTTATTTCAGTTCACAGTGATGGTGTTCACATGAAGGTAAGGTATCAGAAGCATTACTTGTAAACACCGTGTGTCACACATACATATATACCCTTTAGAAACATTCCACATCTGCCCATCCATGTATTTCTGTTCAAAGTGAGGTATGTATATTTGGTAATAAAAGCACCCCACCCCCAAAGCAGCAGCACATTGCAGTCAGTGCCTAACCCATGAAGGCACTTGTGTTTCTACAGGGACCCTGATTATTCAACTGCACTGGGGCGCTGCCTCACACAGATCCCGTCACCACATGTTCTGTGCTTAATGAGACCGGGCTGACTCGTGTGTAGTGTTGAATGATTTGAGAGATATTAGAAAGACCAATGGAGTTCAGAGGATTAGCTCACATACTGGCGTAGTCTTGAGTGCAGAGCACTGCCCAGAGTGAAAAGGGTTACATGCAGCTCAATCAGGTCACTCACATTTTGTTCCACACTTTGAATGCCTCCTATGGCTGATCAGGAGCGGATCTAGACTGTGTAGAGAAGCAGCATCTGTAGCATTTCAGTTGGAGCCACGCTGAGACTGATCTTAATGCATGACTGTGCACGGCTGAGACTGATCTTAATGCCTGACTGTGCACAGCTGAGACTGATCTTAATGCCTGACTCTGCATGGCTGAGACTGATCTTAATGCATGACTGTGCACGGCTGAGACTGATCTTAATGCATGACTGTGGACGGCTGAGACTGATCTTAATGCATGACTGTGGACGGCTGTCCTCCCGTTCCTATAAACCAGTAACATGAAATGCTCCCGGGTTCTAGGAAATGATACTTTATTGCATTCGTTTCACTCGTGGATTTATGGAGCATATTTTTTAAAAAAAGTGCAAAATTATTTCCTAAATTACAAAAAGATACAAAATTATGGAACACAGTAATTCTCAAGTTTTAGCAGGAATATGTTGTTCTTTTGGAATGAACATAAAGACAGGCTGATAATGGTATTGAAGGCACAATGCAGGCTTCTCCAGCCCAGGGTATTCCCGATGTAGTGTCTAGTCTAATCCAGCTCACAGGAGTGTGGCTGCAGGATCGCATGTTAATGTGTCTCCACTCTTCACTCGTCCTGTATGCGGGTGGAACTGCCCCTGTTTCCTGCTCTTCCAGCAATGCAGGTTTGGTCCCAGAGTGATGCTTCTGATGCTCGGTAAATAATTCAGCAATTTACTTGGCAAGGCAGTTACCCCTGAATTGGACAAGTTGAGCTCCTGTAAGGAAAGCAGCCCGCTGAATACCTCTGGCTTGAGATCCTTTAGCTTTGGGCAGTTTGATAAATCAAGGACCTGTAGATTCTGTAGCCCTTTGAAGCTGTTGGGCTGGATTGAGGTCAGTGCTGGAAGACTGCTGAGGGACAGATGGGTCAGCTCAGTCATCCCCACAAAGGCATTCTCCTGTATGTGGGGGATTGGGTTCCCGTCCAGATTCAGGGATCTCACAGGGACGCTCTGGAGCAGCGGCACGGCTGTCAGTCTGTTCCCAGCCAGGCTCAGGCTCTGGATGTTAGGAGAGCTGCTGTGGGGGTTTCTGGAGACGGCTGTCAGCACGTTGTTGGAGAGGTCTAGGTGGATCGGCTTCCCATGACCTTTGGATGTAAAGATATCCAGCCTGAATTCCTGCAGCCTGTTGTTGCTGAGGTCGACTTCAGTGAGCGGCAGGCCAGAGAAGCACCCATCCGAAAGCACTTCCAAACAGTTGCTGCTTAAATCCAGGGACTCCAGGTAGCGCAGTTTGGAAAAGGTCTTGCTGTGGACCCTGGTTAGCTTGTTGTTGCTCAGATCAAGGCTAACCAAAGTGGTGTAACCAGGTCCTGTCAGCATGGAGTCTGTGAGGGTCTCCATGTGGTTGGATGACAGATCTAAATAGGAGGTGTCTAAAGGGATAGGAATGGGGGTGATATGGGGTCCCACTCTACTGCAGTCTACTTTTGTCAGACTGAAGCTGTCGAAGAGCCCGAAGCTCTCCACCTCGCAGCGGCATCCTGGGTGGCAGCTCTCTGTGGAGGCGACATGCAGGGTGAAGATCAGCAAACAGCAGAGCCACAGCTGAGAATCCATTCCTCCTGAAAGAAACAGAACAAACACACAGGTACTTTTACTGCATTCAAATCAATTACCACTTAGCTCAGCCGTCAATATTCCAGCTTAAAGTCGCCGCTTTGCATAAAAGCATCTGCTAAATGACTCATTAATAAATCCCATCATTTTGCTATGTAAATGATCTCCATATACATCAACACTAAGGGTTTCTCTGGTCACTCCTGGTTCTCTTCTAGTACTATTATTGTAACCTGTATTGATTCTGTTTATGACATGTACTGTGTGTGGGTTGTGCTTCTCCTTCGAGAGAGTCAGAACATGCTCTCGTTGGTCTCATTGAACGCAATGAATTGCAAGTGTTTTAAGGGCTGACTCAGCGAGGTGTTTACTGCACTTTCTTTTCACCTCTAGAGGTTTTTAGTGTTTGACACGTGAATGTCGAGACATGATTACACTGGCACTACAAAGTAAAGCCCCAATAATACCAATAGGAAAGTCTTTCCAGCTGTGAAGTCTCCCTCGTGTCTGGTTGGTTGTTTAAAGGACACTGTGGGGTTCAGGAGTGTACAGGTTGCTGTCTGTCCATTCAGAGGAGCTTGAAATTTAGATCAGGAGGTGACTAAATGAAATCCTTTTTGCAGGGCACCCGAGCAGCAAGTATTTCAGAGAGTCTCACACCCCAGAAAGTACTTCAGAGAGTCTCACACCCCAGAAAGTACTTCAGAGAGTCTCACACCCCAGAAAGTACTTCAGAGAGTCTCACACCCCAGAAAGTACTTCAGAGAGACTCACACCCCAGAAAGTACTTCAGAGAGACTCACACCCCGGATAAAGGTCTGTAACCTCTTTCTAGAAAAGTAAAGTTAAAAAACAATAATGGTCTCCAAAAAAAAAATTCAATACAGGGGAACAATACATTTCGACAAGAACCTTCCCTAATCTTAAACATAATAATAATAATAATAATAATAATAATAATAATTTCACCCTGCTGGAGCTGCCAAACTGTGGCCCTTTGATATTCAATGCCAAAGAACAGTGTCAGGCCTCGCCCTGAAGGCGTGTCCTTGAAGAACGACCTCCTGCTCAGCACTTCATTACCTTTTGGCCCAGAAAGGAACCCATCTGAACAGTTTGTCGCATTTTAAACCCTCCCCCGACAGCAGTACAAAAAGGAACCCACCTGAACAGTGTGTCACATTTTAGACACTCTCCAGACAGCAGTACAGAAAGGAACCCACCTGAACAGTGTGTCACATTTGAAACACTCCCCAGACAGCAGTATCAAATCTGGCAATAGTTAGCAATCCTGAGTTCAATTTCAACCTTAAATCAAGTTTAACAAAATGATATATAATCTTCTAGAGGAATATGCCATTTTTACTGCATAATACTACTGCAGTATTATGCCTTTTTTTTCAAATGGCTCAGGATGCAAATAAGATAACAACTATGTTCAAAGTTCAGTGCACCCCAATTCATTCAACACATTTCACTAAGTTTTCTTTCACTTCAGTTTGTCAAACAGGTTCAGTGTTTTATAAATGAAATCCACAGGGCAGGCAATGCAACTTGATTAAATGAAACTTATCAGCTGCTCAATTTTGATACATCTTCAGAGGGAACAAGGAACGCCCCATGTGAGAATGCAGGTCCATTAGCCAATCCTGTAAGCGGCGATTGTGGGGATCAGAGGCACAGCTCGGGAAAAAGTGAAACACACACCCCTGCACCTTTGATCTTGACAGTAATAAGCATCTAGTAAAGCTGGAGCAACCGCCAGTGGCTTCAAAGCAGTAAGTGTAAAGCCCTACGTGTACTTTCACTGGTCAAAGTGTGACTGCGTGGGAGAGCAGCAGGCAATACTGATGCGTCTGTACTGTAGGTGTGTGTGTGTGTGTGTGTGTGATTGCATGTGGTTGTGTGTGCGATTGCATGTGGTTGTGTGTGTGCGATTGCATGTGGTTTTGTGTGTGTGTGATTGCGTGATTGCATGTGGTTGTGTGTGTGTGTGTGTGTGTGTGATTGCATGTGGTTGTGTGTGTGCGATTGCATGTGGTTTTGTGTGTGTGTGATTGCGTGATTGCATGTGGTTGTGTGTGTGTGTGTGTATGTGTGTGTGTGATTGCATGTGGTTGTGTGTGTATGTGTGTGTGTGGTTGCATGTGGTTGTGTGTGTGTGATTGCATGTGGTTGTGTGTGTGTTTGCATGTGGTTATGTATGTGTGTGTGTGTGTGATTGCATGTGGTTGTGTGTGTGTGTGTGTGTGTGATTGCATGTGGTTGTGTGTGTGTGTGTGTGTGATTGCATGTGGTTGTGTGGATGTGTGTGTGTGTGTGTATGATTGCATGTAGTTGTGTGCTCACATTTAGATATGAAACAAACACTGTGAGCTCAGCGCACGTATTCACCTTTACACTAAAGAGAAAGGTACTGTGTGTCCAAAGCTGTGGCCAAGGGTTACTGTTGCAGCGGTTCAGTACACAAGGCTTACTGGGCAAGGCCACGCACGCGTGGGGACAGTGCTGGGCAATGCAGGAGAGATGCTTCTCTGTACAGCACAACACCACACACAGTCGCCACCAGGGACCAGCTCCGTCGTTCAAGCTGGGTGTTCAACGCTCCTCTCGGGACCAGTTCTCATTTCTTTCTGACCATATTTGTTTTCCCTTCTTCTTAAAGTCATATTCTTAAGCTAAAGAGCAAATAAAGGAACACAATGTTCTTTTAAAAATCACTAACACAGTAAAGGGGGTTCATCTGCATCAGTGCAAGGCAGGGGTTATAGGTCCAACATGTACCTGCCTGGAACCTGACCCCAGTGATGCATTCGTCAGGGATACCAGTCCCCTGGGGGGCATCCTAATCAGACAGGTTCTTGTAAAGAGCGTCCGATCTCATGGGTGGGGCTGGCCCTCAACTGGCATGTCGAGGTTCACCACATTTTTCAAACTTCCAGGTGGGAAATGGATCCGATCGACCACATTCATTATAGACACATCAGGCAACAAACCCAGGATAGCTGTGCAACACGTAATGTGGCACAGATCTCACTGAACATCATTCTCAATGTAAGACATTAAGAGTCAGCTCTGCACCCCCGAGCTCCAGCCTAGGCAGCCGGGGGGGGCTTCTTTGCACTGGCTTTGTTAAAAGGCAGGACTTGAACTGTTTATGAACACGTAGCAGCTGGGTCCCTTTGAAGCAATGGAATGCTGTAAAACATCTGGGGCCGGTTGTACTAACGAGATCAAAAAACAGGATCGGATCCGGGCTCACTGGAGCCGGATCATGAAAAGGCATTGTACTAAGCGGATCAGGATCAAGCTCCACTGATCCGAAATCTTGATCCGATCCTGGAGCTGCGCAGCCGTAACTAGAGAAACTGACCAATGAGAAGCGAATATGCGTGGCGCAGAGACTGAAGGATCTGAATGTCAGAAAATGAAGTGCATTTAATTTAAATGACATAAATCAGGAGCAACTACTGTACATGTATAATTTAAAACTCCAGCGATTCTATAAAAACAGATTGAGTATATTAATAGCGGTATCTGGTTTTGTTTTGTTTTTTAACTTCTAAAATGTTTTAATAAATGTTGCTGTAATCACGGCCGTGTGTATTTTCTGACGGACACACAGATATTTTACAGCAGTATAGCCTCCATACACACAAACATCTAGCTGCAGCGTCGGTTCAGGGCAAATTATCAACACATTTTAAGCAAATGTAATCAAGTGCTGACAGACAGCTGCAACTGGAAAATGTCGCGGACAGGGGGAGATTGAGGCTGTGAAAAGGTAAGCTTAAGTTATTGAGAAAAAAGGAATTGGGGGGGGATGATATTCATTAAAAAAAAAACTACAACGTTTAATCTAATTACTGATTTAATTGTAATCGATACCATGAGAACGCCAGTATGACTTTGTCAACACAGAAAACGTAGAAATAATATTTATGAAACCTCATTACGCAGTCAGGTCTATTCTGTTCTGTAGCTATACGGCGAAAACAGAATTGTCAGATATAACTAAACACAACTAAACTAGTATTGTACAAAGTTTTTTTCTTCTAATTGATATTATCTTAATGCAGCGCTGTTACAGCTACTTTTAAATGCATTGTTGCTTAATGTTTTCTAAAACGTTAAATCATCTGTTTCAATCTATCAATCTTTCTTACTGCTTGACCTCAGAATTCAGGACTCAGTTTTGTAAACATCCGAATGAATAATTTGCGGTGTGTGCGTTTGCATTGTTTTATTTTAATGTTGGGATTACTGATCTCTCTATTGGTTTGTTCTGGGGGGGGTGTTATGTTAGTTTGTCTGTTGGGATTACTGATCTCTCTATTGGTTTGTTCTGGGGGGTGTGTTATGTTAGTTTGTTTGTTGGGATTACTGATCTCTCTATTGGTTTGTTCTGGGGGTGTGTTATGTTAGTTTGTTGGGATTACTGATCTCTCTATTGGTTTGTTCTGGGGGTGTGTTATGTTTGTTTGTTTGTTGGGATTACTGATCTCTCTATTGGTTTGTTCTGGGGGTGTGTTATGTTAGTTTGTTTGTTGGGATTACTGATCTCTCTATTGGTTTGTTCTGGGGGTGTTATGTTTAGTTTGTTTGTTGGGATTACTGATCTCTCTATTGGTTTGTTCTGGGGGTGTGTTATGTTAGTTTGTTTGTTGGGATTACTGATCTCTCTATTGGTTTGTTCTGGGGGTGTGTTATGTTAGTTTGTTTGTTGGGATTACTGATCTTCTATTGGTTTGTTCTGGGGGGTGTTATTAGTTTGTTTGTTGGGATTACTGATCTCTCTTGGTTTGTTCTGGGGTGTGTTATGTTAGTTTGTTTGTTGGGATTACTGATCTCTCTATTGGTTTGTTCTGGGGGTGTGTTATGTTAGTTTGTTTGTTGGGATTACTGATCTCTCTATTGGTTTGTTCTGGGGGGTGTTATGTTAGTTTGTTTGTTGGGATTACTGATCTCTCTATTGGTTTGTTCTGGGGGGGGTGTTATGTTAGTTTGTTTGTTGGGATTACTGATCTCTCTATTGGTTTGTTCTGGGGGGTGTGTTATGTTAGTTTGTTTGTTGGGATTACTGATCTCTCTATTGGTTTGTTCTGGGGGGTGTTATGTTAGTTTGTTTGTTGGGATTACTGATCTCTCTATTGGTTTGTTCTGGGGGTGTGTTATGTTAGTTTGTTGGGATTACTGATCTCTCTATTGGTTTGTTCTGGGGGTGTGTTATGTTAGTTTGTTTGTTGGGATTACTGATCTCTCTATTGGTTTGTTCTGGGGGTGTGTTATGTTAGTTTGTTTGTTGGGATTACTGATCTCTCTATTGGTTTGTTCTGGGGGTGTGTTATGTTAGTTTGTTTGTTGGGATTACTTCTCTCTATTGGTTTGTTCTGGGGGGTGTTATGTTAGTTTGTTTGTTGGGATTACTGATCTCTCTATTGGTTTGTTCTGGGGGTGTGTTATGTTAGTTTGTTTGTTGGGATTACTGATCTCTCTATTGGTTTGTTCTGGGGGTGTGTTATGTTAGTTTGTTTGTTGGGATTACTGATCTCTCTATTGGTTTGTTCTGGGGGGTGTTATTTAGTTTGTTTGTTGGGATTACTGATCTCTCTATTGGTTTGTTCTGGGGGGTGTTATGTTAGTTTGTTTGTTGGGATTACTGATCTCTATTGGTTTGTTCTGGGGGGTGTTTATGTTAGTTTGTTTGTTGGGATTACTGATCTCTCTATTGGTTTGTTCTGGGGGGTTTATGTTAGTTTGTCTGTTGGGATTACTGTTCTCTATTGGTTTGTTCTGGGGGGTGTTATGTTAGTTTGTTTTTTGGATTACTGATCTCTCTATTGGTTTGTTCTGGGGGTTTTATGTTAGTTTGTTTGTTGGGATTACTGATCTCTCTATTGGTTTGTTCTGGGGGTGTTATGTTAGTTTGTTTGTTGGGATTACTGTCTCTCTATTGGTTTGTTCTGGGGGTGTGTTATGTTAGTTTGTTTGTTGGGATTACTGATCTCTCTATTGGTTTGTTCTGGGGGTGTGTTATGTTAGTTTGTTTGTTGGGATTACTGATCTCTCTATTGGTTTGTTCTGGGGGTGTGTTATGTTAGTTTGTTTGTTGGGATTACTGATCTCTCTATTGGTTTGTTCTGGGGGGGGGTGTTATGTTAGTTTGTTTGTTGGGATTACTGATCTCTCTATTGGTTTGTTCTGGGGGGTGTGTTATGTTAGTTTGTTTGTTGGGATTACTGATCTCTCTATTGGTTTGTTCTGGGGGGGTGTGTTATGTTAGTTTGTTTGTTGGGATTACTGATCTCTCTATTGGTTTGTTCTGGGGGTGTTATGTTAGTTTGTTTGTTGGGATTACTGATCTCTCTATTGGTTTGTTCTGGGGGGTGTTATGTTAGTTTGTTTGTTGGGATTACTGATCTCTCTATTGGTTTGTTCTGGGGTGTGTGTTATGTTAGTTTGTTTGTTGGGATTACTGATCTCTCTATTGGTTTGTTCTGGGGGTGTTATGTTAGTTTGTTTGTTGGGATTACTGATCTCTCTATTGGTTTGTTCTGGGGGTGTTATGTTAGTTTGTTTGTTGGGATTACTGATCTCTCTATTGGTTTGTTCTGGGGGTGTGTTATGTTAGTTTGTTTGTTGGGATTACTGATCTCTATTGGTTTGTTCTGGGGGGTGTTATGTTAGTTTGTTTGTTGGGATTACTGTCTCTCTATTGGTTTGTTCTGGGGGGTGTTATGTTAGTTTGTTTGTTGGGATTACTGATCTCTCTATTGGTTTGTTCTGGGGGGTGTTATGTTAGTTTGTTTGTTGGGATTACTGATCTCTCTATTGGTTTGTTCTGGGGGTGTTATGTTAGTTTGTTTGTTGGGATTACTGATCTCTCTATTGGTTTGTTCTGGGGGGTGTTATGTTAGTTTGTTTGTTGGGATTACTGATTCTCTATTGGTTTGTTCTGGGGGTGTGTTATGTTAGTTTGTTTGTTGGGATTACTGATCTCTCTATTGGTTTGTTCTGGGGGTGTTATGTTAGTTTGTTTGTTGGGATTACTGATCTCTCTATTGGTTTGTTCTGGGGGTGTTATGTTAGTTTGTTTGTTGGGATTACTGATCTCTCTATTGGTTTGTTCTGGGGGTGTTTATGTTAGTTTGTTTGTTGGGATTACTGATCTCTCTATTGGTTTGTTCTGGGGGTGTGTTATGTTAGTTTGTTTGTTGGGATTACTGATCTCTCTATTGGTTTGTTCTGGGGGTGTGTTATGTTAGTTTGTTTGTTGGGATTACTGATCTCTCTATTGGTTTGTTCTGGGGGGTGTTATGTTAGTTTGTTTGTTGGGATTACTGATCTCTCTATTGGTTTGTTCTGGGGGTGTTATGTTAGTTTGTTTGTTGGGATTACTGATCTCTCTATTGGTTTGTTCTGGGGGTGTGTTATGTTTGTTTGTTGGGATTACTGATCTCTCTATTGGTTTGTTCTGGGGGGTGTTATGTTTTTGTTTGTTGGGATTACTGATCTCTCTATTGGTTTGTTCTGGGGGGTGTTATGTTAGTTTGTTTGTTGGGATTACTGATCTCTCTATTGGTTTGTTCTGGGGGTGTGTTATGTTAGTTTGTTTGTTGGGATTACTGATCTCTCTATTGGTTTGTTCTGGGGGGTTTATGTTAGTTTGTTTGTTGGGATTACTGATCTCTCTATTGGTTTGTTCTGGGGGTGTTATGTTAGTTTGTTTGTTGGGATTACTGATCTCTCTATTGGTTTGTTCTGGGGGGTGTTATGTTAGTTTGTTTGTTGGGATTACTGATCTCTCTATTGGTTTGTTCTGGGGGTGTGTTATGTTAGTTTGTTTGTTGGGATTACTGATCTCTCTATTGGTTTGTTCTGGGGGTGTTATGTTAGTTTGTTTGTTGGGATTACTGATCTCTCTATTGGTTTGTTCTGGGGGGGTGTTATGTTAGTTTGTTTGTTGGGATTACTGATCTCTCTATTGGTTTGTTCTGGGGGGGGGGTTATGTTAGTTTGTTTGTTGGGATTACTGATCTCTATTGGTTTGTTCTGGGGGGGGTGTTATGTTAGTTTGTTTGTTGGGATTACTGATCTCTCTATTGGTTTGTTCTGGGGGGTGTGTTATGTTAGTTTGTTTGTTGGGATTACTGATGTTAGTTTGTTTGTTGGGATTACTGATCTCTCTATTGGTTTGTTCTGGGGGGTGTTATGTTAGTTTGTTTGTTGGGATTACTGATCTCTCTATTGGTTTGTTCTGGGGGTGTGTTATGTTAGTTTGTTTGTTGGGATTACTGATCTCTCTATTGGTTTGTTCTGGGGGGGGGTGTTATGTTAGTTTGTTTGTTGGGATTACTGATCTCTCTATTGGTTTGTTCTGGGGGTGTGTTATGTTAGTTTGTTTGTTGGGATTACTGATCTCTCTATTGGTTTGTTCTGGGGGTGTGTTATGTTAGTTTGTTTGTTGGGATTACTGATCTCTCTATTGGTTTGTTCTGGGGGGTGTGTTATGTTAGTTTGTTTGTTGGGATTACTGATCTCTCTATTGGTTTGTTCTGGGGGGTGTTATGTTAGTTTGTTTGTTGGGATTACTGATCTCTCTATTGGTTTGTTCTGGGGGGGTGTTATGTTAGTTTGTTTGTTGGGATTACTGATCTCTCTATTGGTTTGTTTGGGGGTGTGTTATGTTATTTGTTTGTTGGGATTACTGATCTCTCTATTGGTTTGTTCTGGGGGGTGTTATGTTAGTTTGTCTGTTGGGATTACTGATCTCTATTGGTTTGTTCTGGGGGGTGTGTTATGTTAGTTTGTCTGTTGGGATTACTGATCTCTCTATTGGTTTGTTCTGGGGGGGGTGTTATGTTAGTTTGTTTGTTGGGATTACTGATCTCTCTATTGGTTTGTTCTGGGGGGTGTTATGTTAGTTTGTTTGTTGGGATTACTGATCTCTCTATTGGTTTGTTCTGGGGGGGGTGTTATGTTAGTTTGTCTGTTGGGATTACTGTTCTCTCTATTGGTTTGTTCTGGGTGAGTCCTGTTAGTTTGCCTGTGTGTGTCTATAATCATTAACTTTTAGAAACTCTGAAAGACACATTCTAAAATCAATGCCATTTTGTTCTTCAAAAAGCACTGATCATTTTTTATGCTTTTTAGATGCTTTACCATACCTCCTGTGAAATGCAACAGGTCAAAATCATTTCTGACCTGTGGCAACAACAGCTGTGAGCCCCTGAAGAGGTCCACAGTGAATCTGCCACCGTTCTGTTGCCAGCAGTAATGAAGAGCTGCTGCCCCCTGAGACTGTGCAGGACTCCTGGATGGGGCAGAGTAGTTCAGTTTAATGGATCCATACCCCAGTGCAGGGTTACTGCAATTATAACAGACTAGAGCGAAATCCATTTGGTACAAACGCAGAAAGACACAATTCCGCCATGGACTCAATCCAATCACCTAATCTTATCATCTAGATTGCCAGCCTCAAAGCAGGGCTGGATAAACTGGGGCGGTGCTGGGGAATAAAGACAAACTGTGTAACAGCGACAATGTACAGGTAGACCTCGTGCGTGTTTTCACTTTATATGAACGACGCGCCACGCATTAGCACAGTTTGCAGGATGTCTCGGGCCGCTGTCAAGTCTTGTCAATGGGTTTGGAGAGATGGGGGTTCACTCCCCACCCCAGCAAATTGACATACCAGCGATAGGTGCGTCTAACAAACTGCTCTGCGGCTGTTCACTTCAATAAACAATTAACCGCTTTGTGCGACATGAGGGATCTGACTTTTTTATGTAAACGGTGATTAAGAAACCTTTTTTGTTTTCTTTGATAACCACGCTCGTTTTCATTAATCTTCCTAGCGTGAGCAGTCATATATGTTGACTTGACCTTGACAAAATGTATGCGGAGAGAGAGAGAGAGAGAGATCCCATTCCAGTTCGGGTATGCAAGTGGTAGAAATATTAACATTTTTCAACTAAAAAATATAACTTTTTATAATAAACAAACCGTGTGCGTAGCCATGTCCGCAGCGCTCCTCAGAGGTCTCGCTGGAGCCGCGCTCAGCGTGCTGGTGAATTACAATGTAACACTGCGCTAACAAATCAAACACTGCCCACTGTGTCGGCATCGGCCGCGGCGCAGGAGGACGAGAAGAAAGGCTGTGCTTCTTCTGCATCCGATCAAATTACTTCTGTAACCGTGGCAATACACACTGGAGCCTGGAAACCACCAGCCCCGACTCCCCTCATGCTGGTTTCACAACTGCACCGCTCCAATGAACACAAAGTATATTTAAAATAAATTAAAACACACAAGTCTGATTGACCACAACAATGCAATTCCAACACCGACAAGAACTACTAGCCTAGTTAAAAAAAAAAAAAAAAAAAAATACTTTCTATTTTAGAGATCGTGCAAAAAAAATACAATATAATTACACTTAATGAAGAACTGTTCAAATAAAAATACGTTTGTGCTTCACTAAGATTTAAAAATGAAAACTAATCCTCCATTGATGTACTGATTCAAGGCTGCTTATGTAAACTCTGTCTGACGAAGTAAACTTTCTTGTCGAGCTACACAACTTTCTGACACCTCCCCAACTGTTTCTATAAATAATGTGTATTGTTTTCCGTTATGTTTTAACCTTACCTTGGTTGCTGAATGAAAAGACCCCGAACTCTGAAGCTTGAGTCTGATGGGTAGCGATGACACGTTTCTGTTTGGTCCTGGAAAGCCTTGCATTCGTGCACTGAATGGTCCGCTCGCTGTGATCTCTGTTGTCTCACATTTTGCGGAGGAGTTTCGTACTTTCAATACTTCAGCGAGCACGCCCCTGTCTTGATTTACGCAAACTGCAGTCCCATCCCAAACTCACGAAGCAGGAACACACCTTGTGTTCGTAGGTTTGGATTCAATATGCAAACTTTAAATTCAATCTACACTATAGAGAAGGTAACTAAAAATGAACTCAACAGCCCATACAGACACACGCGCTCTGGCAGCGAGCCCTTAAGCTGGGGACCGTGAACAAACACTTCATGCGTGAAATAAACGAAAAATACATATTCTAGACTTCTTGGAATCTCAATACTCCCGGCGCTGTATACAGTGTCTGTTTCAAACACCACAATACCTGCAAGTACATCCATCCACATACAGGTTGTACATTCACACACAGTATTGTTTTATTTTAAAGAATTCCGCACAGTACGGTGTTCGCTTCAGTACTCCAGGAGGATTAAGAAGTGGCCACCTTATCATGTGATGTATCCATTTGTTTAATTATTTTAAACGATTTAAAACTAATAAGAGGCGAGTCGTGATGAAGATCCCGTGTAAGGACTATAATGCACGAGGCAACTTTCATGCTCTTGTTTTCTGACATATGAAGTCGCCAGTTGATCGCCCATTATTAGCCAAGTTTCTCAAACCACAGTTCCTCATGTGATGTTATTGCTGGCATGGAGCGAAGTTGCTGAACAATGCCCCCTGCAACTCCTCGTTGATTTAATAAGCAGGCAGCAACAGTCGCTCTGCCCTCTAGTGGTACTCATTTGAAGTACAGTCGTCGAGTTTTTATTTTTTCATGTTTTATGATTGTTTTTCCTTTTGAAGAGGCTTTCCAAATATCGTGAGTGACACGGAAGTCTTTTCTACTTCATTTAGTGAATGAATCCAGCTCTTTGGTACGGTGATCACACCTCCCTGATAACTTACGTCTGAGGCCCAGTTACACGGGTTCCCCTTTGAGAAATGGACTATGAAGCTTTGCAGGACGAATTCCATTGATGAGATATTGGGTTTAAAAGGTAAAAAGCCCTGAAACCTATTTTAACACGTGTTGATATGTCAAGGTACAATGTAACAGACCACTTGATGCATTTTGTAATACAGCATTATCACAACATGCAAGAGTCCGGGCTTCATAAGGCTCAGTACAACAGAGAAACACACAGTGATACCTTCAGCTCATTGCCAGACCTTTAACCCATTATTATACAATTGATAGCATTGCTATCATGGAAAAACTACCAATTTCGTTTTAAAAAAAAGTGATTTGAATGCAGTATTTCTACAGATAAATGAATGAAATATAACAGAAGTTTACTGGTCTGTTACTGGGCACCCAGTATGTATATGAAATCCCAGACAAAGTCAAATAGATTCATTTAGACGTGTGGCCAACAAGAAAACGTTATCTCTGACAGCAGCATGAAAAGCCTGTCCGATAACACAAGCTCTCCTGGGTGTGATGTCAGTCTCTTTGAACCCTTGCACATGGACACAAGCTCTCCTGAGTATGATGTCAGTCTCTTTATCTCTTGCACATGGACACAAGCTCTCCTGGGTGTGATGTCAGTCTCTTTATCCCTTGCACATGGACACAAGCTCTCCTGGGTGTGATGTCAGTCTCTTTGAACCCTTGCACATGGACACAAGCTCTCCTGGGTGTGATGTCAGTCTCTTTATCCCTTGCACATGGACACAAGCTCTCCTGGGTGTGATGTCAGTCTCTTTGAACCATTGCACATGGACACAAGCTCTCCTGAGTATGATGTCAGTCTCTTTATCCTTTGCACATGGACACAAGCTCTCCTGGGTGTGATGCCAGACTCTTTGAACCCTTGCACATGGACACAAGCTCTCCTGGGTGTGATGTCAGTCTCTTTGAACCATTGCACATGGACACAAGCTCTCCTGGGTGTGATGTCAGTCTCTTTGAACCCTTGCACATGGACACAAGCTCTCCTGAGTATGATGTCAGTCTCTTTATCCCTTGCACATGGACACAAGCTCTCCTGGGTGTGATGTCAGTCTCTTTATCCCTTGCACATGGACACAAGCTGTCCTGGGTGTGATGTCAGTCTCTTTATCCCTTGCACATGGACACAAGCTCTCCTGGGTGTGATGTCAGTCTCTTTGAACCCTTGCACATGGACACAAGCTCTCCTGGGTGTGATGTCAGTCTCTTTATCCCTTGCACATGGACACAAGCTCTCCTGGGTGTGATGTCAGTCTCTTTATCCCTTGCACATGGACACTCTCCAGGGTGGATGTCAATCTCTCTTGGGTTGCACATGGACACAAGCTGTCCTGGGTTGAACCAGTCTCTTTATCCCTTGCATGGACACAAGCTCTCCTGGGTGTGATGTCAAACACATCTTTTTATGAACCATTGCACATGGACAATTAACATCTCCTGAGTGTTGATGTCAGTCTCTTTATCCTTGCACATGGACACAAGCTCTCCTGGGTGTGATGTCAGTCTCTTTGAACCCTTGCACATGGACACAAGCTCTCCTGACACTGTGATGTCACTGCTTTGAACCCTTGCACATGGACATCAGCTCTCCTGGGTGTGATGTCAGTCTTTTATCCCTTGCTCTTTTCATGGACACAAGCTCTCCAGGGTTCGATGTCAGTCTGTTTTTGCCCTTGCACAGTTCCATTGCAGTGTGGACAGGACACTTGCTCTCTGTTCGTATGATGTCAGTTCTCTTTATCCTTTGCACATGGACACAAGCTCTCCTGGGTTTGTGATGCAGTGTCTTTTTGTTTGAAGCAACACATTCCTGTTCTATGAAATGTACTTTTGTTTGAAATGAGTCTTAGTTATATTATTAATTAACACAGCCAGACTGTTGCTCTTTGAGTCCAGGCCCTTGTTCCAACCATGTCTTTAATTCTGGATGGTAGGAGTATAGATAATTCGACATGATCCCTAAAAGTTGCTGGACAGTCTGCTCCGCCTCCTCTCCTGTCATTGCCCAGCGGAGGGAGACAGGAGCACAGTGTGACTGTAATGCAGGGTGACCACAGCTGACAGGGACACTAACTGGTGCAGCTCTGAGGGACTGCAGAGCACATTAGCATTGGCATCAGCTCTTTCTTTACTTTGCTTTATTCCGAACGGTCTTGTTTTGACGCAGTTCCCTTGTTCTGTTTGTGTTGCAGTGTGTTTTTGTTTGAAGCAGTTCCCTTGTTCTGTTTGTGTTGCAGTGTGTTTTTGTTTGAAGCAGTTCCCTTGCTCTCTGTTTGTGTTGCAGTGTGTTTTTGAAGCAGTTCCCTTGCTCTCTGTTCGTATTGCAGTGTGTTTTTGTTTGAAGCAGTTCCCTTGCTCTCTGTTCGTATTGCAGTGTGTTTTTGTTTGAAGCAGTACCCTTTCTCTGTTCATATTGCAGTGTGTTTTTGTTTGAAGCAGTTCCCTTGCTCTCTGTTCGTATTGCAGTGTGTTTTTGTTTGAAGCAGTTCCCTTGCTCTCTGTTCGTATTGCAGTGTGTTTTTGTTTGAAGCAGTTCCCTTGCTCTCTGTTCGTATTGCAGTGTGTTTTTGTTTGAAGCAGTTCCCTTGCTCTCTGTTCGTATTGCAGTGTGTTTTTGAAGCAGTTCCCTTGCTCTCTGTTCGTATTGCAGTGTGTTTTTGAAGCAGTTCCCTTGCTCTCTGTTCGTATTGCGGTGTGTTTTTGTTTGAAGCAGTACCCTTTCTCTGTTCATATTGCAGTGTGTTTTTGTTTGAAGCAGTTCCCTTGCTCTCTGTTCGTATTGCAGTGTGTTTTTGTTTGAAGCAGTTCCCTTGCTCTCTGTTCGTATTGCAGTGTGTTTTTGTTTGAAGCAGTTCCCTTGCTCTCTGTTCGTATTGCAGTGTGTTTTTGTTTGAAGCAGTTCCCTGCTCTCTGTTCTCTGTGTGTTTTTTTTAAGCAGTTCCTTGCTCTCTGTTCGTTGTGTTTTGTTTGAAGCAGTTCCCTTGCTCTCTGTTCGTATTGCAGTGTGTTTTTGTTTGAAGCAGTTCCCTTGCTCTCTGTTCATATTGCAGTGTGTTTTTGTTTGAAGCAGTTCCCTTGCTCTCTGTTCGTATTGCAGTGTGTTTTTGTTTGAAGCAGTTCCCTTGCTCTCTGTTCGTATTGCAGTGTGTTTTTGTTTGAAGCAGTTCCCTTGCTCTCTGTTGCAGTGTTGTTTGAAGCAGTTCCTTGTCTGTTTTTGCAGTGTTTTTTGAAGCAGTTCCCTTGCTCTCTCTCTGTTTGTGTGTGTGTGTTTTGTTTGAAGCAATTCCCTTGCTCTCTGTTCGTATTGCAGTGTGTTTTTGTTTGAAGCAGTTCCCTTGCTCTCTGTTCGTATTGCAGTGTGTTTTTGTTTGGAGCAGTTCCCTTGCTCTCTGTTCGTATTGCAGTGTGTTTTTGTTTGAAGCAGATCCCTTGCTCTCTGTTCGTATTGCAGTGTGTTTTTGTTTGAAGCAGTTCCCTACCCCATTAGTTAGAACTGTAGTGTATTTTTTCTCGGAGTGCGGCGCTGTGATGTCAAATGGTCCAGGATGCTCACTGTCAGATCCGCAGAGCCCCAGTGCTGTAGATTACATGCGTGGGGAAGGTGACTGCATATTGGCCTATATAAGGTCTAAAGGGTTATTTACTACCTTCAATGATTTAAATGCTTTAAATGCCAACATTTGTGTTGTTTCTTGTTTTCATCCTGGTCTGGGTCACAGGAGAAGTTATTGAGCTCCTTTCACTGTGTGTTAGAACTCTTCAAAGTGATGGTAGATCAGGAATGGGTCGGAGCATTGTGCTCCCTCTAGTGGTGAATCTCGGAATTAGGGATCAGGAATGGGTCTGAGCATTGTGCTCCCTCTAGTGGTGAATCTCGGAATTAGGCTTTTCAACACTCTGATGATTTCTCACATTGCTCCACCAACCCCTCAGCTTTTCTTTGTCCAGAACTGATTATTTTTGAAACGCATTTATTGAATAAAATGTATCCTCAACAGCATAACATTTTTTGTAGCGTATATTAGTTAGGCCAAGGGTGCTCAATCCTGGTCCTGGAGGGCCGATGCCCTCCTGGTTTATGTTCAAACTGTACACTAAATTGATTAATTGGACCAATTAAGCTTCTAGTAAGGGCTTGATTGGTCTAATTAAGTAATTTAGGGCACAGCTGCAACAAAAGCCAGGAGGGACATCGGCCCTCCAGGAGCAGGATTGGGCACCCCTGAGTTAGGCAGTTTATAATATTTGTTGTAATAAAATCTTTAAAAGAATGTAATTTCCAAACTCCCCACAAGAGGACAATAATGAATAACATGCCAGTAACTCTCATTAAAAAATAACCATCAAATACTGTCGCTGTACTGCAATCCAGCTAGGTTTACCAAAATGCTGTGCAGCATAACACTACCAATACCTGATTTAATCTATACAGTAATGAGCTTTTATATAAAAAGGATTGAGGCTCATCAAGCAGAAGTTTGTTGGATAGGTCATTTAACCCCACCAGTGCCTGTGTGACAGACAGACAGACAGACAGACAGACAGACAGACAGACAGGCTGGTACTCAGCTTCATTACATATCTATAGATAGATAGATAGATAGATAGATAGATAGATAGATAGATAGATAGATAGATGCCCACAGTAAAGAACAGGCTTGTTTGTAAAGTTCTGAAATGACGCTGATTGTCTCATTATGATCATATGAAACGCAGTGCATCCTGACACTAGAAGGCTGAAATGGAATGTGGGTCTCCCTCCGAGTGAATCTGCTCCTTTATAGCGTTAACAGGACTGGTCGCTTGTGAGACAGAGGAGGGTGTATTCAAAGTGCCCCTGGCACTCCTTTGTGGTGTTGAGTGGAAGTGTTCAGGGGCTCTGGACAGACTGGCTTTATTACAGCTTCAGACTGCATCAAGGAGCTGTGTTTGCTGCCCTTTATTTTAGTGGCTGTTTATATTGCTGCCTCAGAGACTTTGGAAGCTGCCGCTGTGATCTGCTGACAGCACAGAAGTTCTCATTGCCTATTTGTGGAAATAGGACAGAGGTGTGGAGGTGTAATAGCTCCAAGTGTCTTATCAGCTTAAGGGATAGAGGTCAGGGGAGATTTGCTATCACTTTCACACACAGAGTCAGACAAGCTTGAGCTATAAGGTGTAGCCTAAAGGTTCTAATATACATTTTCTTCATTTTCACGGCACCCCTCATCATTGCAGAGTCACACATTTCATTTCCACAAAGATGTTAGAATCACAGGGGCATTCTCCTGCATTCTAGTAGCTGTTTAGGGTCCTGTGTATTGTTCCTGCTTTGCTGAAGCTGCAGGCCAGGTGATGTATTTATTCAGAAAAGGGACCAACATGGCTTTTATTTCACACCAAAAATAATAAATAATCATTGGTTTTGTTATCAGCTTCATATTACTGTTGGAACAACAACCAATTGGGGGAAAAGTATAAAGAAACCTCAATTTCACGAGACCATGAACCACAGAACTGGAGCCCAATACACAATGTGCTTCATTTCATTTACCTGTGCAATAACCTGGAATATCAAGGTCTGAGTCGAACTCCACAGGACTGGAGCCCAATACACAATGTGCTTCATTTCATTTACCTGTGCAATAACCCGGAATATCAAGGTCTGTGTCGAACTCCATTAAACTGGAGCCCAATACACAATGTGCTTCATTTCATTTACCTGTGCAATAACCTGGAATATCAAGGTCTGAGTCGAACTCCACAGGACTGGAGCCCAATACACAATGTGCTTCATTTCATTTACCTGTGTAATAACCTGGAATATCAAGGTCTGAGTCGAACTCCACAGAACTGGAGCCCAATACACAATGTGCTTCATTTCATTTACCTGTGCAATAACCCGGAATATCAAGGTCTGTGTCGAACTCCACAGGACTGGAGCCCAATACACAATGTGCTTCATTTCATTTACCTGTGCAAAACCAATATCAAGGTCTGAGTCGAACTCCACAGGACTGGAGCCCAATACAAATGTGCTTCATTTCATTTACCTGTGCAATTCCCGAATATCAAGGTCTGAGTTAACTCCACAGGACTGGAGCCCAATACACAATGTGCAAAATTTCATTTACCTGTGCAATAACCCGGATATCAAGGTCTGTGTCGAACTCCACAGGACTGGAGCCCAATACACAATGTGCTTCATTTCATTTACCTGTGCAATAACCTGGAATATCAAGGTCTGAGTCGAACTCCACAGGACTGGAGCCCAATACACAATGTGCTTCATTTCATTTACCTGTGCAATAACCTGGAATATCAAGGTCTGTGTCGAACTCCACAGGACTGGAGCCCAATACACAATGTGCTTCATTTCATTTACCTGTGCAATAACCTGGAATATCAAGGTCTGAGTCGAACTCCACAGGACTGGAGCCCAATACACAATGTGCTTCATTTCATTTACCTGTGTAATAACCTGGAATATCGAGGTCTGTGTCAAACTTCACAGGACTGGAGCCCAATACACAATGTGGGATTTCATTTACCTGTGCAATAACCCAGAATATCAAGGTCTGGGTCGAACTCCACAGGACTGGAGCCCAATGATGTGCTTTTTCATTTACCTGTGCAATAACCTGGAATATCAAGGTCTGAGTCGAACTCCACAGAACTGGAGCCCAATACACAATGTGCTTCATTTCATTTACCTGTGCAATAACCCGGAATATCAAGGTCTGTGTCGAACTCCACAGGACTGGAGCCCAATACACAATGTGCTTCATTTCATTTACCTGTGCAATAACCTGGAATATCAAGGTCTGTGTCGAACTCCACAGGACTGGAGATCAATACACAATGTGCTTCATTTCATTTACCTGTGCAATAACCCGGAATATCAAGGTCTGTGTCGAACTCCACAGCTATGCAAGATGCAAAACCACGTGGAATAAAAGCGACACTACTGGGGGGGGAGGCTCCGTACAGTCACAGCTTTTACTCCAGTCTTTAATGAACTGCACTCGCAAATTAAAGAAATCTTACTTCAGGGTCGTTCTAGAAGTTTACCACAGTAACTGCACAGAGATTCTGTTTTCCCCATGCATTTACATGTATTTACTATGCTTTATAGTATACCACAGTCATTTTTTACAATGGTCAATGCTGTTTTTTTTTTGTTTGTTTGTTTTAACAAAAAGAAAATTATTAACAGTAATACACTCTACGAATATAGTGCCAGTATTAAATTATTCACAGTAATACACTCTACGACTATAGTGCCAGTATTAATGTCATTCGTTTATCGTATGCGTTTATGATTCTAGCAGCTAGCCTTTGTCTACGTAAGTCAGTTTTTAAGCAAAGGGATTTAAAGCAAGCCCTTATTGAACACTCATATTGAACAAACAACATAATTAACGCATGAAAATGTTTGCAATCACAAAGGGACTGCCAAGGAGGGAGTTCTTTGTTTACTTTAATTATACCCACGAGGCCTATGTGCTAATTTAATTAAACTGAAGCTCAGGTTATCTTCTTTTAAACAAGCGACTCCAATTACTCGCACCCAGAAGCATTCAGACACCACGTTGTTTATTCAAAGAGAATCCTCGACTCTTTAAGGCCGTGAAGAGTTTCCTCGAAGCTCCTGATCAATTGCTCGCTGCGCTCTGGCACAGGTGCGGATGGAGGGTAATTACCTTATATACACACCTGTACAAAATATTAAACCGCTTAAGATTTTTCATAAAACCCTTTACTGTGATTTCATCGTTCGTGCATTACTAAATCCCAATCATGTCCAAAAGCCTTTACGAGAAATAAGTTCCACAACTCACTTCCAATAATAAAAAAAAAACATATTATTTGTACAAATACAATTAACACGACTCCTTCAAGCACGATTTGCTGGCTCGGATTAATTAGCAATACAGTCAAGAAAACGAATGGCGCAGCTTAGAATAAAGATCTTAAGGCTGGGTCTTAAACTGACTGAACACAAGCAAAGCAGGGATCTACAGACACATGTTAAATCAATACAGAAACGAGTAGGTGGGTAGAAGACAGAGCAGTCAGTGATTGTTTTTTTTTTCAAGCAGGTTTCTGGTCTAGGTCACGTTTTCCAAGTCGGGTCCCCGGTTGACTCTCGATAGTAATTTGTTTTTCCAGTCTCAAGGCAGAGTTCCAATCCTCTTAAAATGTACCTGACCAGAAATGGATTAGATCTTCATCTAACTCCTACGGTTACACTGCCGGTGACTTACAAGGGCGTACTGAGGAAAAAAATACATATACAACTGACCCGTTTCTAATAACCGAACGCGTGAAATCTAATGATCTGCTACGCAAATGAGGATACCTGGACTTCAGAAGTTTGTATTAATGTATTTATTTCAGACTGGCTGGAGGTTGTTTTTTTAAATGATGTAAATTTTGCAGTTATGTATCAGATGTGCCTACAGGTATTGGTGCTGCGCTTGTGTAAATGACGAGTTTGGGTAAGGCGGCGCTCTCTCTCCAGGGTGCTGCGCTTGTGTAAATGGTGAGTTTGGGTAAGGCGGCGCTCTCTCTCTCCAGGGTGCTGCGCTTGTGTAAATGGTGAGTTTGGGTAAGGTGCTCTCTCTCCAGGGTGCCGTGCTTGTGTAAATGGTGAATTTGGGTAAGGTGCTCTCTCCAGGGTGCTGCGCTTGTGTAAATGGTGAGTTTGGGTAAGGTGCTCTCCAGGGTGCTGTGCTTGTGTAAATGGTGAGTTTGGGTAAGGTGCTCTCTCTCCAGGGTGCTGCGCTTGTGTAAATGGTGAGTTTGGGTAAGGCTCTCTCTCCAGGGTGCTGCGCTTGTGTAAATGGTGAGTTTGGGTAAGGCGTCTCTCTCTCTCCAGGGTGCTGCGCTTGTGTAAATGACAAGTTTGGGTAAGGCGTCTCTCTCTCTCCAGGGTGCTGTGCTTGTGTAAATGGTGAGTTTGGGTAAGGCGGCACTCTCTCTCTCCAGGGTGCTGCGCTTGTGTAAATGGTGAGTTTGGGTAAGGTGCTCTCCAGGGTGCTGTGCTTGTGTAAATGGTGAATTTGGGTAAGGTTCTCTCTCTCCAGGGTGCTGTGCTTGTGTAAATGGTGAGTTTGGGTAAGGCGGCTCTCTCTCTCCAGGGTGCTGTGCTTGTGTAAATGGTGAGTTTGGGTAAGGCGGCTCTCTCTCTCCAGGGTGCTGCGCTTGTGTAAATGGTGAGTTTGGGTAAGGCGTCTCTCTCTCTCCAGGGTGCTGCGCTTGTGTAAATGGTGAGTTGGGGTAAGGCGCTCTCTCTCCAGGGTGCTGCGCTTGTGTAAATGGTGAGTTTGGGTAAATGGTGAGTTTGGGTCTCTCTCCAGGGTGCTGTGCTTGTGTAAATGGTGAATTTGGGTAAGGTTCTCTCTCTCCAGGGTGCTGCGCTTGTGTAAATGGTGAGTTTGGGTAAGGCGGCGCTCTCTCTCCAGGGTGCTGCGCTTGTGTAAATGGTGAGTTTGGGTAAGGTGCTCTCTCTCCAGGGTGCTGTGCTTGTGTAAATGGTGAGTTTGGGTAAGGTTCTCTCTCTCCAGGGTGCTGTGCTTGTGTAAATGGTGAGTTTAGGTAAGGTGCTCTCTCTCTCCAGGGTGCTGTGCTTGTGTAAATGGTGAGTTGGGGTAAGGCTGCGCTCTCTCTCCAGGGTGCTGCGCTTGTGTAAATGGTGAGTTTGGGTAAGGCGTCTCTCTCTCTCCAGGGTGCTGCACTTGTGTAAATGGTGAGTTTGGGTAAGGCGGCGCTCTCTCTCTCCAGGGTGCTGCGCTTGTGTAAATGGTGAGTTTAGGTAAGGTGCTCTCTCTCCAGGGTGCTGTGCTTGTGTAAATGGTGAGTTGGGGTAAGGCTGCGCTCTCTCTCCAGGGTGCTGCGCTTGTGTAAATGGTGAGTTGGGGTAAGGTGCTCTCTCTCTCCAGGGTGCTGCGCTTGTGTAAATGGTGAGTTTGGGTAAGGTGCTCTCTCTCCAGGGTGCTGCGCTTGTGTAAATGGTGAGTTTGGGTAAGGCGGCGCTCTCTCTCTCCAGGGTGCTGCGCTTGTTCTCATCTTGCGTACTGGAGGTTCTTTTTTATAACGCCTGCTGAGAGAACCAGAAAGGGGTTGTGAAATAATGAGCTGGTGTCCCATGACAATAAAACACTACGCTTCAATCAGACTTTGGATGCAAGTTTACAATCTTTCTTTTCTTCGTTTTCTCTTTTCTTTTTTTGTTGATGCTGCAGACCGCGATGTTATTATATGGTCTGCACTGGTGAGATTAATGCATTCCCATTGAGTTGCGCGTGGAAGCAGAGTCCCGTACCTGGGATTTACAAAAAGCGAACGAAAAGAAGAGAAACACCCCGGAGAATTACGACTCTAGAAGCCGAGGAGACGCATCATGAAGAAGGAATGACCTCCGTTTTAACACTTTGACATTTTAAAGCGGCGTGTTTCTAACCCCGAAATGGTGAGTGTTGTTGTGTTGGTGTGTGTGTGTGTGTGTGTGTGTGTGTGTGTGTGTGTGTGTGTGTGTGTATATATATATATATATATATATATATATATATATATATATATATATATATATACAGTATATATAATGCACACTTCTTTGTTCATTTAGCCTTTTTCAGGTAAAACGTCAATGTTATTTTAATTTCCAAAATCATAATTTATCTCGTCAGTCCCCAAATTTGTTCGGAGACAATTATATTGTAACATTGATTGCATCAAACAAATATATAATATTAGTACATAGTCTAAACATGTCCAAATAGAAAAACACACTCTAACAGCGGTCAATACTAAAAGAGGCTGAATGTATTGCAATACTTTCTTATATTCAACACAATAACACGATGTGGCTTGTTGTTTATTCTTGTAGGCTGTAAAAAGTACTGTAATGATATAATACTATATTAAACTGACATTAACACATTGCCTAACTAATATTAAATCATAGCTTTCAATGTATGATGCACGTGTTTCTTACTGTGTATTTAAGATAAGGTAAATCATAGGTTTCAATGTATGATATATGTTTCTTACTGTATATTTAAGATAAGGTCAATCATAGTTTTAAATGTATGATGCACGTGTTTCTTACTGTATATTTAAGATAAGGTTGACACTAACAAGGGGTCACTTTGCTGGCCTTGCATATCTGTAAAGTAACGCGAGGATTAGTTCAGTTTAGCCAGACGTCCACTGACGATTACACAAGAATATCCATACCTGCCTCTCAGCCATTACACAATATCAGCTATTATACCCAACAGATGCGCCCTAAATTAAAAAAACTAGAGACTGTTCAAAACCAGGCCCCGCAATAAAGTACTGAGAGTGTTTTTGCCTGTGGTATTTAATGAAACAAACGTAGAATGAAACAAATATGTAAATACATTAAATACGCAAAGCTAATTACTCAAACAAACCTCACATATTTTCATATTATTTAAAAAAAACTGAATTCTGAAGTTGCATGGCTAAATAATATATTGCTATTCTAGAAAGAGCTAGTTTATTTCACTATGTATTTCTGTTGTCCATAGAGACGTGTGAAGTTGCTCTTGAAGGATTGATATCATTTACAGCCTAGCTCTGGACACCTATAGGAGGATGGGTAATATTCCAAAACACACCTACAGGACGATGGGTAATATTCCAAAACACACCTACAGGACTATGGGTAATATTCCAAAACCCTTCAGAGCCTTCCTGTTGGAGTTATCTAACCATCCACGGTGGCGCCACCCACAGTTAAAAGGCTTGTATAGAAAGCTGCCCTTGTATACGTCAATACTGTGGTTCCTGTTGGGGGTGTTGACGTTCCCCTGTAATGTCCAGTGTTTAATCTTTAAAGTAGGGGTCCTGGGACCCTGGGACTGTGACCCATTATTTTCCAAAGCCCTTCCCAACATTGCAGCTCAACTAGCAGTGGACCGGGCCAACAACGACGTGTCACTGGATTTAGGCTACAAGTTAGACTTCGTGGTGCTCCGAGAAGACTGCGAAACATCCACCGCACTGTCTGGATTCGTGGGCTATGAACACTCCGCCTCTGCTATCCTCGGCCCTCTGAACCCAGGCTACTGTGATGCCGCTACACTTCTGAGCAAGAACTGGGACAAGGCCATTTTCTCTTGGGCTTGTATCAACTACGAACTGGATACAGTGAAGAGCTTCCCTACCTTCTCTAGGACTTTGCCCTCGCCTACACGCGTGCTGTTCAGCCTCATGAAACACTTCAGCTTGGCGAACGTGGGCATCGTTTCTTCCAATGAGGATGTGTGGGTGGACACCGCTAGCAGGGTGGCCGATTCCCTCAGGAACATGGGGCTGCCTGTTAGCATCGTCATTTCCTTGGGTTATGGACCCGCAGGGATAGAGCAGACTCTTCAACAAATTAAAAGCGCGGGTCAGCTGAAGAGTGAGTATGGCTGTTTAGGTTTTATAATTATAATAACACAACACAGCACAAAGGAGTGGCAACCAAAAGCTTTAACATGTGTTTTCTTACCTCTTATTAGCATTAGGACCAGACTAGTAAGTTCCATTTTTCCCAGTTGAAGAGCTTTGTTTTTAGTTAAATACACACAGCTCCAGATTAAACATTGCTGCTGCTTGCTAGTACCTAATCACTTCAGGTTAGTGGTCTCGAGGCAGTCGGATACAACACAGGCCTGCAAGCAAGAGGGAAGTCAGTAAGATGAAGAACTCCACGTATAATGGTTTATATTCAAATGTATGCACTCCTACAAAGATCAACCAAATGACTTGAAATGCAAAGTGAAGGATCCCATTGTGTTTCCATGGGATCTGGTATTAGTGAAGGATCCCATTGTGTTTCCTCTGATGGCACCCCGTTTAAACCATTGGATCTGGTATTAGTGAAGGATCCCATTGTGTTTCCATGGGATTTGGTATTACTCCAGGTAAAAGAAATCTTTGTGTGCAAGTCTTGCTTTCAGGTAGTCTTGCACTTCCTTGGTCATTTCACAATGTATATATTTTGCTGAGGAGAGATTATTGTTTATTGATCCCAAGTTCAATAGGATCATTGTCTTGCAAGGGATGTATAACTTCAAAGTGTTTCATGTTCTGAATCTTCCTTTTAAGGCTTATTTATAATAATATTGTGTTTTTAATATTAACAGAGAGTGTGTTGAAATGACTCTCAGTTTGTCATTTTTTAAAATTATTTTCTCCTGCAGTGCTTATTGTTGCTTTCCAACTTCATATGTTATAAAATACACCTTTAATAACAAAGCACTGCCGAATGGCTAGTGCTCTTTGGAATTGTTAATCACAGATTGAAAAGGTCTGTAATCTTCTGAAACACGGCATGCGTCAGGTTTTCTTTCCAAGTGTCATTTTTACATCCATAAGCATATTAAATGAAGTAGAGTTGATAGAATGATGTATCTTTTTAAACTGAGTGCTATGAAGTTGGAGAAAGGTGCCGAGGTGTGATGTTTCTTTTTATAGCCGTTCATAATAATGTACTTCCTTTAATTCAGGGAGGTTACATTTCCAGACATCTTGTTTATTTTAAATGGAGCTCCCCATTACAAAAGCATACAGAGGACTTTAGAACTACATTTTTATCTTCTTCTATGTGTACAGCTTACTCGTGTTGATCTTCTTTGTGTACAGCTTACTCGTGTTGATCTTCTATGTGTACAGGTTACTCGTGTTGATCTTCTATGTGTACAGCTTACTCGTGTTGATCTTCTATGTGTACAGCTTACTAGTGTTGATCTTCTATGTGTACAGCTTACTCGTGTTGATCTTCTATGTGTACAGCTTACTCGTGTTGATCTTCTATGTGTACAGGTTACTCGTGTTGATCTTCTATGTGTACAGTTTACTCATTTTGTTTGCTTTTAACTTTATGCTTTCCTGCTATACTCTTTTAAAATATAATACAGATGCATTCTTTTGCCTCTTGTCGGTGAGTCTGCTTCGTTACTTTACCTCTGCCAGAAGAGCTAGTCTCCTGCTCTACCAGCTGGCCTGGAAGAGCAGGAGAGAAGGTGGCTTCAATTCAGTGAAGGAATGCACCTTACTATAGAATACACCCTCTATAGTATAGAGCAGAATGCTGCCCATTGCATCAGAACTATTTGTTCATCTGTGTCCCTTATTGCAAAGTTCTAATTCTTTTCAATATATAATCTACACTATCCCTTATCAATATGTAATCTACACTATTCCTTTCAATATGTAATCTACACTATTCCTTTCAATATGTAATCTACACTATTCCTTTCAATATGTAATCTACACTATTCCTTATCAATATGTAATCTACACTATTCCTTTTCAATATGTAATCTATTCCTTATCAATATGTAATCTACACTATTCCTTATCAATATGTAATCTACACTATTCCTTATCAATATGTAATCTACACTATCCCTTATCAATATGTAATCTACACTATCCCTTATCAATATGTAATCTACACTATTCCTTTCAATATGTAATCTACATATTCTATGTTGATCACTATTCCTTTCAATATGTAATCTACACTATTCCTTTCAATATGTAATCTACACTATTCCTTATCAATATGTAATCTACACTATTCCTTTTCAATATGGAATCATCAACACTATTTCTTTTTAAACCCCACCCCCTGTTATTTACGTGGCCCTGAAAGTATATTTTCATCTTCTGTGTCGGTTTAACGAAAGGCATGAATCTGAAGATTGTTCTAGAAGTGTATGTGTCGTGTGCACTGTGTCTTATACTGTATGGTTCCCTGGATAATTGTTCTATAATGTAAGCTACATGTGTCAATATGTGCACTGTGTCTTATACTGTATGGTTCCCTGGATAATTGTTCTAGAATTCCTTTCAATATGTAATTGATACACTGTGTGCATGGTGTCTCATTCTGTATGGTTCCCTGGATAATTGTTCTAGAAGTGTATGTGTCATGTGCACTGTGTCTTATACTGTATGGTTCCCTGGATAATTGTTATAGAAGTGTATGTGTTGTGTGCACTGTGTCTTATACTGTATGGTTCCCTGGATAATTGTTCTAGAAGCATATGTGTCGTGTGCACTGTGTCTTATACTGTATGGTTCCCTGGATAATTGTTCTAGAAGTGTATGTAATCGTGTATTGGTGTCTCATTCTGTATGGTTCCCAATATGTATAATTGTTCTAGAAGTGTATGTGTTGTGTGCACTGTTCCTCTTGTAATCTACACTATTCCTTCCAATATGTAATCTACACTGGATAATTGTTCTAGAATTCCATAATGTGTAATCTGCACTATGTCTTATAATATGTAATATGGTTCCCAATATGTAATTGTTCTAGAAGTGTAATGTGTCGTTCCTTATCAATATGTAATCTCATTCTGTATATGTTCCACTGGATAATTGTTCTAGAAATCTGTATTCCTTTCAATATGCACTGTGTCTTTTTATTGTATGGTTCCCTGGATAATTGTTCTAGAAGCGTTTATGTGTTGTGTTCTAGAATGTGTCACATTCTGTATGGTTCCCTGGATAATTGTTCTAGAAGCATATGTGTCATGTGCATGGTGTCTCATTCTGTATGGTTCCCTGGATAATTGTTCTAGAAGTGTATGTGTCGTGTGCATGGTGTCTTATACTGTATGGTTCCCTGGATAATTGTTCTAGAAGTGTATGTGTCGTGTGCACGGTGTCTCATTCTGTATGGTTCCCTGGATAATTGTTCTAGAAGTGTATGTGTCGTGTGCACTGTGTCTTATATTGTATGGTTCCCTGGATAATTGTTCTAGAAGCGTATGTGTTGTGTGCATGGTGTCACATTCTGTATGGTTCCCTGGATAATTGTTCTAGAAGCATATGTGTCATGTGCATGGTGTCTCATTCTGTATGGTTCCCTGGATAATTGTTCTAGAAGTGTATGTGTCGTGTGCATGGTGTCTCATTCTGTATGGTTCCCTGGATAATTGTTCTAGAAGCATATGTGTCGTGTGCACTGTGTCTTATACTGTATGGTTCCCTGGATAATTGTTCTAGAAGCGTATGTGTCATGTGCACGGTGTCTCATTCTGTATGGTTTATGTCATTATTCACATGTGTTCAGTTCTATGCCCTGTGTAAGGTTCCCTGGATAATTGTTCCAGGGCCCTGTTTTGGTTGCAGTGTGTGTTTATGTCATTATTCACATGTGTTCAGTTCTATGCCCTGTAGAAGCTCCGAGGTCGTGCCCAGGGCCCTGCTTGGTTGCAGTGTGTGTTTATGTCATTATTCACATGTGTTCAGTTCTATGCCCTGTAGAAGCTCCGAGGCCGTGCCTCTTGGCCCTGCTTGGTTGCAGTGTGTGTTTATGTCATTATTCACATGTGTTCAGTTCTATGCCCTGTAGAAGCTCCCATTTATATGAGAGCAGGAGCCCAGGGCCCTGCTTGGGTTTGCAGTGTGTGTTTATGTCCCTATTCACATGTGTTCAGTTCTATGCCCATAGCAGTATCAGGCTTGAGGTCTGTGTTTATGGTTTTCTTGGCCCTGCTTGGTTGCAGTGTGTGTTTATGTCATTATTCACATGTGTTCAGTTCTATGCCCTGTAGAAGCTCCGAGGTCGTGCCCAGGGCCCTGCTTGGTTGCAGTGTGTGTTTATATCACTATTCACATGTGTTCAGTTCTATGCCCTGTAGAAGCTCCGAGGTCGTGCTCAGGGCCCTGCTTGGTTGCAGTGTGTGTTTATATCACTATTCACATGTGTTCAGTTCTATGCCCTGTAGAAGCTCCGAGGCCGTGCCCAGGGTCCTGCTTGGTTGCAGTGTGTGTTTATGTCATTATTCACATGTGTTCAGTTCTATGCCCTGTAGAAGCTCCGAGGCCGTGCCCAGGGCCCTGCTTGGTTGCAGTGTGTGTTTATGTCATTATTCACATGTGTTCAGTTCTATGCCCTGTAGAAGCTCCGAGGTCGTGCCCAGGGCCCTGCTTGGTTGCAGTGTGTGTTTATGTCACTATTCACTGTAGTTTGTTTTGTGTGTTTCAGTCATTATCATGTGCATGCACTCTGTACTGATTGGAGGTGAGGAGCAGGCTGCCTTCCTGGTGAAAGCCAATGAAATGGGGTTGACAGACGGGAGATACGTCTTTTTACCGTATGACACTTTGCTCTACAGTCTCCCATACAAAAGCAACTCCTTCTTCATGTTGGGCAACAACAGCCAGCTCCGAGAAGCGTACGACTCGGTATTGACAATCACAGTGGAGTCCGGGGAGAGCTCATTTTACGAAGCCTTCGACAAGGCGAAACAGCAGGGAGAGATAAAGACACGGCTGCAACCGGAACAGGTAGCGTGGCTTTTTCTTAACCCTTTATCTTGTGTCTCTGTGTGACAAGAACCATGTACACGACTTGGACAAATTGGTCCATTTCATGTGTGTGGCCATATTAGCATAAACTCCCGGGGTATATAACGTTTTTATCTTTCACACTTCAAACACATGCTCCAGCAACTTCCACACTTCCAGAATCATCTACACACAATGCACTTCATCCCAAACCTTTAATACCTACCTTCATTTCACTATCAGATTGCAAATGCATTGCTCTTCATTACCACACTGAGATGATTGAAACTCACATTCTCTATACAGCAGATCCACTGAGATGATTGAAACACACATTCTCTATACAGCAGATCCACTGAAATGATTGAAATACACATTCTCTATACAGCAGATCCACTGAGATGATTGAAATACACATTCTCTATACAGCACACACATTCATAAATTAACCATACTGTTTATAAATTAACCATACTGTTTATAAATTAACCATACTGTTTGTAAGTTAACCATACTGTTTGTAAGTTAACCATACTGTTTGTAAGTTAACCATGCCGGTGTTAAGGGCTCACAGTGAACATGTGGATTTCCATTTCTTCAGGTCTCACCCCTGTTTGGCACAATCTACAATGGCATTTATCTCATGGCCAAAGCCATGGACAACGCCAGGAAGTTTGGTGTCTGGGTCACCGGAACTTCCTTGCCCAAATACATCAGGAACGTGACATTTAACGGGTTCAACCAGAGGATTGGGACCAACGGCAAGGGGGACGGCGTTACCAACTACGTCATCCTGGACTCAAACGGGCAAAGCAGCCAGCTATACAGCACCTACGTGATAGACATGTCCTCGGAACTGCTGGGCTTCATGGGCAGATCCATTCACTTCCCCGGGGGGGCCCCGCCCCCCGCTGATTCCACTTGCTGGTTTGATCCGTATTCCATCTGCACCGGAGGTAACATGTCTCTTGTATCTGTATTTATTTCTGCATTTTCCTTCACTCTTTGGTTCCCAAATTATGACCAATCTTAGATAGAATCATTTTAAAATGATTGCTCAGGAATCAAAGGGTTAATAAGGGGAAGTACAGGACCCCCTTGTAAATGATATGCAAAGCTCAAGGGTTCTATCCTGATTACCCCTTCCTCTCCACTTCATCATCAACCTTCATCACAGATTTACTAGAATAATGGAATATGAAATATATACATACTGTATCACACAACCATGACCCCGCCCCCGACACCGCCCCCGATCCTGACCCCGCCCCTGACCCGGACCCCGCCCCCGCCCCACCTCTGACACCGCCCCTGATCCTGCACATGCACTGCAGCAGATATAAAGCCTCTCTTTAAACTGTTGCTTTTTATCTTCCAGGTGTGGAGCTGACCTTTGTGATTCTGGTGTTTGCCCTCATCTTCACTTTGTGTCTGGGAGGTGTGGGGTTACATCTTCTCATAAGGTCAGTATCACTTTTAATACTGATGTCTTCCTAATCAGAGGAAGAATGGAACTGGGTTTGTAGAAATGGCATAAGCATGTTTTTAATATTTTAAATCCCAACACACAGGTTCAATTTACAGGTGTTTCTGCACCGGCAGCTATTCCAGTAGCAGACTTTCTGAATGGCTGCACACATACCTTTTAATTCTGTGTGTACACTCACACCCCCCCTAACCCACCCAGTGGCAGCCCTGATACGCTGGGTAACTGCACCCCACACACCCCCTAACCCACCCAATATGAATCTCACCACGAATGCCCTGGGTATTCAGACCCTGTCTTCATTGAAGTGGCTCAGTTCTGTGTGGCTCCTCCTTTCTGTTTTGCAGACCCTCCTCAGTTCTGTTTTCCTCCTTGCTGTTTTGCAGACCCTCTCTTCATTGAAATGGCTCAGTTCTGTTTTGGCTGGCTCCTGTGTGGCTCCTCCTTGCTGTTTTGCAGACCCTCTCTTCAT
>CM072670.1:63028465-63135965 GCA_036884735.1 Huso huso | reverse complement strand
TTATGTGAAGTGACCTTCCTGTTTTATTTGGAAGTTTGAGCAAAAAAGAAACTATGAGAGCATAAAATGGTCTTCTATTTCTTTCTATTAAATATAACCCTATGGTTTTCCTGAATAAATCAATAAAACCTGAAGACTGATACACGTTTCCGTTGTGTGCTGTGTCTCGTTGCAGCTCCGTGGCGGAGGCTCTTAAAACTGGCGGGACAGTGGAGCCCGAGTACTTTGATGAGGTCACCATCTATTTCAGTGACATCGTCGGATTCACCACCATCTCAGCCCTAAGCGAGCCAATCGAGGTGGTCAGCCTCTTGAACGACCTCTACACACTCTTTGATGCTGTTTTAGCCAACCATGATGTTTACAAGGTGAGAGAAAGGAGGTGATGCACATTTCCAACAGCGAGCAGCCACGCCAGCATTGAAGCTCATGGCTTGGAAACACTGGCCCAGTATACAACGCTTTCATTTTCCAGGGTAAAGTGAACACAAATGATGTTGTTCTGGGACCCCAGTGGCTCCCCTAGTAAAAAGAGGGCCGCGCGGAGTGCAGTTTGAATTCCAAAAGAGCCTTCTGGCTATGAGCCCGCAGGGAGTGTTGCATTGGCGTTTGCGCTCCTGCAGCGTTAAGCCAAGAGGAACACAAAGCCACTTTGTGGCTTGGCTTGGAACTTGGTTTCAGGAGACTAGGTTTCAGGCCACTGCATGGTACACCAGGGGAGACTTGGGGTTTCAAGCCCCTGTTCTTGAAAAAGTGGCTTTGTGTTCCCTCAGCTTTAGGGATCAAAGTTAGGGGGTGATAGATCACCCCATTGCTCACTCAGATACAGCCATTCCTGAAGGCTTTGATGTGTATAAACTCCTACCAGCAACATCAGCACATTGCAGTTAATAAAAAGCCTTCAGAAAGGTTAATTCCAGCCCCCTCTGCCATTGAAATGCAGGGCTGATTCTGAAACAGCAAACATCTTTCCAAATGAGGCTGATTCTGAAACAGCAAACATCTTTCCAAATGAGGCTGATTCTCAAACAGCAAACATGTTTAGAAATCAGAGCTCATTGGAGCCGTCCTTTCAGAAATATTGTGGTATTCATGAAATGCCAGAGGCTCGGGCCGCTCTTTCTTGACTTGCCTTCACCAGGTAGAAACGATTGGCGATGCCTACATGGTGGCTTCGGGACTCCCGAAGAGGAACGGGAACAAGCATGCTGCAGAGGTAGCCAACATGTCTCTGGATATCCTGAGCTCTGTGGGAACCTTTAAAATAAGACACATGCCTGACGTCCCCATGAGGATACGAATAGGATTACATTCAGGTGAGGAAACACCGGCCGACAGTCATTCCTGAGAAAACAACACAATCCAAGAGCTGTTTTCATATGGTTGTATTGTCCAATCTACAATGCAAGGGAGTAAGAAAAAAACATTGAGTTATTCATTAGGGTTAGAGTTTGGGTTAGGGTTAGGGTATGAGATAGGGTTAGGGTTAGTGTTATACATATATACCAGTAATATCAAGAATCATTAGAAGAATTCAAATCTGAAGAAATCTGCAGCAGTAGCACAAACTAGTTTGTGATGTGTCATGTTATGCAATCCATTATTTTTATATGCCTCTGAACAGCCAGCTAGTGAGTGGATGAATACTATAATTGCACTGCTATATTTAAAGATACGGTTTTCAAACAAAGGGAGAGTGCTTTTCTAATGTTCTCCTCGCTTAGATAACCCTGTTTGTTGTTCTCTTCCCTCCCTTGACATCTGCACCAGGCTCCTGTGTAGCGGGAGTGGTCGGCCTCACAATGCCTCGGTACTGTCTGTTTGGAGACACGATCAACACAGCATCCCGCATGGAGTCCACCAGCCTGCGTATGTAATCTCCTCCTCCACCCCTCCTCCAAGCCTGCGTATGTAATCCCCTCCTCCACCCTGAATCCTGAATCCCGCTGCAGCAGCAATAGGGATTAGGTGTTCATTTTGTTAACAATAATGCTGTTTTAACTATTTGTGTGTTTGCTTTCAATACAAAAACTAATTAATTATTATTATTTTGTATTTACAATTTATATGTAATTGCATGTGGTTGCTAAAAGCTTACAAAAATAATATTTAAAGAATTACGTGTAGCAATCAAAGCAAAATCTCACAGGATTCTTGTTACTTTTCCTGCACATTGGCGATAGCTAAAATTTACTAATTTATTAATGAAATGACGTGTTTGTTGCTCGTTCTGAAATGACCTGTTTGTTGCTCATTCTGAAATGACCTGTTTGTTGCTCATTCTGAAATGACCTGTTTGTTGCCTGAAATGTTGCTGTCTGAAATGACCTGTTTGTTGCTCGCTCTGAAATGACCTGTTTGTTGCTCGTTCTGAAATGACCTGTTTGTTGCTCGTTCTGAAATGACCTGTTTTTGTTGCTCGTTCTGAAATGACCTGTTTGTTGCTCGTTCTGAAATGACCTGTTTGTTGCTCGTTCTGAAATGACGTGTTTGTTGCTCGTTCTGAAATGACCTGTTTGTTGCTCGTTCTGAAATGACCTGTTTGTTGCTCGTTCTGAAATGACCTGTTTGTTGCTCGTTCTGAAATGACGTGTTTGTTGCTCGTTCTGAAATGACCTGTTTGTTGCTCGTTCTGAAATGACGTGTTTGTTGCTCGTTCTGAAATGACGTGTTTGTTGCTCGTTCTGAAATGACGTGTTTGTTGCTCGTTCTGAAATGACCTGTTTGTTGCCGTGTTTGTTGTTGCTGTTTGTTGCTCGTTCTGAAATGACCTGTTTGTTGCTCGTTCTGAAATGACGGTTTGTTGCTCGTTCTGAAATGACCTGTTTGTTGCTCGCTCTGAAATGACCTGTTTGTTGCTCGTTCTTTGTTTGTTGCTCGTTCTGAAATGACCTGTTTGTTGCTCGCTCTGAAATGACCTCGTTTGTTTGTTGCTCGTTCTGAAATGACCTGTTTGTTGCTCGTTCTGAAATGACCTGTTTGTTGCTCGTTCTGAAATGACCTGTTTGTTGCTCGTTCTGAAATGACCTGTTTGTTGCTCGTTCTGAAATGACGTGTTTGTTGCTCGTTCTGAAATGACGTGTTTGTTGCTCGTTCTGAAATGACGTGTTTGTTGCTCGTTCTGAAATGACCTGTTTGTTGCTCGTTCTGAAATGACCTGTTTGTTGCTCGTTCTGAAATGACCTGTTTGTTGCTCGCTCTGAAATGACCTGTTTGTTGCTCGTTCTGAAATGACCTGTTTGTTGCTCGCTCTGAAATGACCTGTTTGTTGCTCGTTCTGAAATGACCTGTTTGTTGCTCGTTCTGAAATGACCTGTTTGTTGCTCGTTCTCTTTGTTGCTCCTGAAATGACGTGTTTGTTGCTCGTTCTGAAATGACCTGTTTGTTGCTCGTTCTGAAATGACCTGTTTGTTGCTCGTTCTGAAATGACCTGTTTGTTGCTCGTTCTGAAATGACGTGTTTGTTGCTCGTTCTGAAATGACCTGTTTGTTGCTCGTTCTGAAATGACGTGTTTGTTGCTCGTTCTGAAATGACCTGTTTGTTGCTATCTGAAATTTTTGTTGCTCGTTCTGAAATGACCTGTTTGTTGCTTTCTGAAATGACCTGTTTGTTGCTCGCAATGAAATGACCTGTTTGTTGCTCGCTCTGAAAACAGAATTGTTGCCTGTTTGTTTGTTGCTCGTTCTGAAATGACCTGTTTGTTGCTCGCTCTGAAATGACCTGTTTGTTGCTCGTTCTGAAATGACCTGTTTGTTGCTCGCTCTGAAATGACCTGTTTGTTGCTCGCTCTGAAATGACCTGTTTGTTGCTCGTTCTCTGAAATGACCTGTTTGTTGCTCGTTCTGAAATGACCTGTTTGTTGCTCGCTCTGAAATGACCTGTTTGTTGCTCGTTCTGAAATGACCGGTTTGTTGCTCGCTCTGAAATGACCGTGTTTGTTGCTCGCTCTGAAATGACGGAAATGACGCAATGTTTGTTGCTTGTTCTGAAATGACCTGTTTGTTGCTCGCTCTGAAATGACCTGTTTTGTTGCTCGTTCTGAAATGACCTGTTTGTTGCTGAAATGACCTGTTTGTTGCTCGTTCTGAAATGACCTGTTTGTTGCTCGCTCTGAAATGACCAGTTTGTTGCCTGTTTGCTTCTGAAAATGACCTGTTTGTTGCTCGCTCTGAAATGACGGTTTGTTGCTCGCTCTGAAATGACCTGTTTGTTGCTCGTTCTGAAATTAAGACGGGTTTGTTGCTCGGTTCTGAAATGACCTGTTTGTTGCTTCAGCTCTGAAATGACCTGTTTGTTGCTCGTTCTGAAATGACCTGTTTGTTGCTCGCTCTGAAATGACCGTGTTTGTTGCTCGCTCTGAAATGACGGTTTGAAATGAAGTTTGTTTTCTGAAATGTTGCGCTCTGAAATGACGTGTTTGTTGCTCGTTCTGAAATGACCTGTTTGTTGCTTCGCTCTGAAATGACGGTTTGTTGCTTGTTCTGAAATGACCTGTTTGTTGCTCGCTCTGAAATGACCTGTTTGTTGCTCGCTTCTGAAATGACCTGTTTGTTGCTCGTTCTGAAATGACCTGTTTGTTGCTGGGTTCTGAAATGACCTGTTTGTTGCTTCGTTCTGAAATGACGTGTTTGTTGCTTCGTTCTGAAATGACCTGTTTGTTGCTCGCCTGAAATGAAGCCAGGGTTGTTGCTCGCTCTGAAATGACCTGTTTGTTGCTTCGCTCTGAAATGACCTGTTTGTTGCTCGCTCTGAAATGACCTGTTTGTTGCTATCGCCTGAAATGACCTGTTTGTTGCTGTTCTGAAATGACGGTTTGTTGCTCGATATCTGAAATGACCTGTTTGTTGCTCGTTCTGAAATGACCTGTTTGTTGCTCGTTCTGAAATGACCTGTTTGTTGCTGTTCTGAAATGACAGTTTGTTGCTCCAGTTGCTAAAATGACCTGTTTGTTGCTCGTTCTGAAATGACCTGTTTGTTGCTCGTTCTGAAATGACAGGTTTGTTGCTCGGTTCTGAAATGACGGTTTGTTGCTTCGCTCTGAAATGACGGTTTGTTGCTCGTTCTGAAATGACCTGTTTGTTGCTTCGGATCTGAAATGACGGTTTGTTGCTCGTTCTGAAATGACCTGTTTGTTGCTTCGCTCTGAAATGACCTGTTTGTTGCTGGGTTCTGAAATGACCTGTTTGTTGCTCGCTCTGAAATGACCTGTTTGTTGCTCGGTTCTGAAATGACCTGTTTGTTGCTCGCTCTGAAATGACCTGTTTGTTGCTTCGTTCTGAAATGACGTCTTTGAAAATGACGGTTTGTTGCTCGGTTCTGAAATGACCTGTTTGTTGCTCGCTTTGTTGCTGGTTCTGAAATGACCTGTTTGTTGCTTCTGAAATGATATCAAGCCAGGGAAATGGATGTTTGTTGCTCGTTCTGAAATCACCTGTTTGTTGCTCGTTCTGAAATACGCGGGTTTGTTGCTGGGTTCTGAAATGACCTGTTTGTTGCTCGTTCTGAAATGACCTGTTTGTTGCTCGTTCTGAAATGACCTGTTTGTTGCTCGTTCTGAAATGACGTGTTTGTTGCTCGTTCTGAAATGACCTGTTTGTTGCTCGTTCTGAAATGACGTGTTTGTTGCTCGTTCTGAAATGACCTGTTTGTTGCTCGTTCTGAAATGACCTGTTTGTTGTTTCAGTTCTGAAATGACCTGTTTGTTGCTGTTCTGAAATGACCTGTTTGTTGCTGTTCTGAAATGACGTTTGTTTGTTGCTCGCTCTGAAATGACGGGTTGCTGTTCTGAAATCACCTGTTTGTTGAAATGAAATGACGTGTTTGTTGCTCGTTCTGAAATGACCTGTTTGTTGCTCGTTCTGAAATGACGTGTTTGTTGCTCGTTCTGAAATGTTTTTTTTCATTATTATTATTTTATTTCCAGCTTATAGAATCCATGTCAATCAAAGCACTGTGAAAATCCTCCGTTCACTCAATGAAGGCTACCTGATAGACGTCAGGGGGAAAACAGAATTAAAGGTACGGTACGCAAAATCATTTTCCACACTGTATGTACTGTCTGCCTGGCCACTTTATTTGGACCTGTCTCCCCGCTGGATCAAGATTCACTGTGGCGTGGCGTGGTGTGGAGTGGCATGGTGTGGAGTGGCAAGGCTGTAGTTTACTCCATTTACCCTGATGGCAATGGCTGCTTTCAAGCTGATAATGCAATCCTCCAACGGGAGTGGATTGAGGAGCAAGACATCCACCAGGAGTAGACTGGAGCTCCCAATACAGATCAAATCAGCAGGCAGACAGTGAGAGTCTCTTCCACCAGGAGTGGACTGGAGCTCCCAATACAGATCAAATCAGCAGGCAGACAGTGAGAGTCTCTTCCTGACAATGTGTTTTTCTTTCTGTTATTTTAGGGAAAGGGCATTGAAGAAACATACTGGCTTGTGGGTAAAAAAGACTTTCAGAAACCTTTACCGAGCCCCCCAGATATCAAGCCAGGGTAAGGATGATGGGTTCTGTTATGTATTCAGTCTGTGTGATTCAGATATCAAGCCAGGGTAAGGATGATGGGTTCTGTTATGTATTCAGTCTGTGTGATTCAGATATCAAGCCAGGGTAAGGATGATGGGTTCTGTTATGATGGGTTCTATCAAGCCAGGGTTGATGGGTTCTGTTATGTATTCAGTCAGTGTGATTCAGATATCAAGCCAGGGTAAGGATGATGAGTTCTGTTATGTATTCAGTCTGTGTGATTCAGATATCAAGCCAGGGTAAGGATGATGGGTTCTGTTATGTATTCAGTCTGTGTGATTCAGATATCAAGCCAGGGTAAGGATGATGGGTTCTGTTATGTATTCAATCTGTGTGATTCGGATCATTAGCAGTTCTACACTGTTTTAATGTTCAGCATCCCAGTAATGATCCCAGTTTATCTTTAAATACACATGTGGTAACGTGCAGGTCACATTATTAATACAGCGCTCCCTCATTATTTCATGATTGGATAATCCACTCGTTCCATGAAGTCATGTGTACAGTGCACTGCCCTTCACTGTACTGTATCAGGGCTCTTCACTAATGCACTCTTTTGTGTATTTTGTACTTGTTTGATGTGTAGTCAGACACAGAAATCTAGCTGGAGCACTGCATCAGATTACAGTGACACACATGTATAATTTTCTTTCACAAGTTTCAGAATCTCAGAATTATCTTACTTGCTGTTTTCATTTTATGTTGGTTCTGTTCATTTGGGTAAAGAACAAACAAAACCCACAGGACAGTGCAGTAAGCATTGCATTATTATTTCTTGATATGGGTTTGGTTTTGGCATGCCAGCAGTGTACAGTAAGTATTGCATTATTATTTCTTGATATGGGTTTGGTTTTGGCATGCCAGCAGTAACAATTTGATGGACCTCAGGAACATTTCTTGTAGTTACAAACCAATGGGATGAAGCTTGCTGCATTGTGGCACCTGGTCTTTGGCTTGGCACTCTTTTAATATATTGTCTTGGGGGATGTATCATTTGTAATACGCTACAGGGACAATAACCATGGCCTGCAACCCGAAGAAATTGAGGCGTTCAGAAGAATGAAAACTGAGAAAACTCCTTGATTAAACTGAGCAGAGGAGGTAGCCCTGTGCATGGTCTCGTTGTGCCAGTTGATGTGGTCATGTCTTGTGCACATTGGTTGATGTGGTCATGTCTGGTGTGCATGTTGGTTGATGTGGTCATGTCTGGTGTGCATGTTGGTTGATGTGGTCATGTCTGGTGTGCATGTGCACGTGGTCAAACTGACGTGGTTGATGTCTCATGTCTGTGCATGTTGGTTGATGTGGTCATGTCTTGTGCACGTTGGTTGATGTGGTCATGTCTGGTGTGCACGTTGGTTGATGTGGTCATGTCTGGTGTGCATGTTGGTTGATGTGGTCATGTCTTGTGCATGTTGGTTGATGTGGTCATGTCTGGTGTGCATGTTGGTTGATGTGGTCATGTCTTGTGCATGTTGGTTGATGTGGTCATGTCTTGTGCACGTTGGTTGATGTGGTCATGTCTGGTGTGCACGTTGGTTGATGTGGTCATGTCTTGTGCACGTTGGTTGATGTGGTCATGTCTGGTGTGCATGTTGGTTGATGTGGTCATGTCTGGTGTGCATGTTGGTTGATGTGGTCATGTCTGGTGTGCATGTTGGTTGATGTGGTCATGTCTGGTGTGCACGTTGGTTGATGTGGTCATGTCTGGTGTGCACGTTGGTTGATGTGGTCATGTCTGGTGTGCACGTTGGTTGATGTGGTCATGTCTGGTGTGCACGTTGGTTGATGTGGTCATATCTTGTGCACGTTGGTTGATGTGGTCATATCTTGTGCACGTTGGTTGATGTGGTCATGTCTGGTGTGCATGTTGGTTGATGTTGGTGTTGAAGGAGAGATTGAGAGGGTCAAACCTTCCATTCAGGGCCATGTGAATAAGAAGGAGAGATTGAGAGGATCAAACTTTCCATTCAGGGCCATGTGAATAAGAAGAGATTGAGAGGGTCAAACCTTCCATTCAGGGCCATGTGATAAGAAGGAGAGATTGAGAGGGTCAAACCTTCCATTCAGGGCCATGTGAATAAGAAGGAGAGATTGAGAGGGTCAAATGCAGCAAAGGAGTTTTGCCAAATGAAAATGAAACACTGGACCTGGTCTGTCAGTCATTCTTTATCTGCATGAAGGCTTTTGGTGTTGAACATATTACTATACAACAAAACATATTGGAGAATGTTCCCCGCCCCCCGCCTCCTGTCCCCTGTCCCCCGACCCCTGTCCCCTGTCCCAGATTGGCTGATCTGATTCACGTTTGTCTGTTTGTTTCAGGGATAACTGGCAGGACATGATAACTGAAGAAATCAAATCCCTGTTCAGAAAGGCCAACAGGAAAGTGGATAAAGCTAAAATCTGAGGGGAGGATCCATGGTGTAGCAATGTGTGACAGGAGGGCGAGCGTGTGCCGACCAGCTGCCCTCACAGACAGTATTCTTACAGAGAGGCCTCTTATTTCTTTAATAGGATTGCCCGGATCCTGTTTAATCCAGTCCTTCCCAGCACAGCAAAATCGAGGCTGGTAATGAAAGTAAAGGGTATTTATAGGGAAGGGAGTTCCGGACGCTCTTCAAATTTCAAAAGGAACTGAAATTCTCCACCACGATTACGCAATAATGCAACTTCATTATCTGGCCACCAAGTGGTGCTACGTGAAAATGCTTTCTAGAGTCAAATGCAGTTTACGTTATTGTGTGTTTGGGTTGTTTTTTCCATTCGTTTGCATAGGTTTGCTGCACATGGCTGGCAGGAGCTTTTCTATGTCATGGTGCTGTGCTGACCTGCCACTAAAACCTGCAGCTGTGCATTTTGAAGCATTTAAAGGGGAAGTCTGTGTTTGCACTTGTAAGCGGTTCATGCTCTTTATTTCAATGAAAGCAGGTGAGCTGCCATAGCCCTTTTAAACAATTCGATATTTCCGATATTCAATACAAAAACTCTGCTGACAGCAGCCAGACTTAACCCTTTTTTATTTTTTTCACCAAATCAATCTTTTAAAAAAAAAAAAAATCATGATATTTTTGCTACAGTTCGATAAATAGATAAACCAGGCTGAAGTTAAAGGGTATCAAGCTAACAGATCTCATAGGATGCTATTGTATTCATATCAAGCTAACAGATCTCATAGGATGCTATTGTATTCATATCAAGTTAACAGATCTCATAGGATGCTATTGTATTCATATCAAGCTAACAGATCTCATAGGATGCTATTGTATTCATATCAAGCTAACAGATCTCATAGGATGCTATTGTATTCATATCAAGCTAACAGATCTCATAGGATGTTATTGTATTCATATCAAGCTAACAGATCTCATAGGGTGCTATTGTATTCATATCAAGCTAACAGATCTCATAGGATGCTATTGTATTCATATCAAGCTAACAGATCTCATAGGGTGCTATTGTATTCATATCAAGCTAACAGATCTCATAGGATGCTATTGTATTCATATCTCTAGTTTAAGTGTATCAAGCTAACAGATCTCATAGGGTGCTATTGTATTCATATCAAGCTAACAGATCTCATAGGGTGCTATTGTATTCATATCTCTAGTTTAAGTGTATCAAGCTAACAGATCTCATAGGGTGCTACTGTATGAGTTTGTATATCTCCTGTATATATTGTTTGCTTGTGTTTCTCCAGGGCACCTTCAGAAAGAAGATGCCATTTCTCAGGGTGAATTTTCCACACGAGTGTATTTATAATTGAGCAATGCTATCTTTTGCTTGTTAATATATCTTAACCCTATTTATGAATGCTGGAGTGTCTGTCTCCAGGAAGACACTTCAATGATACGTCGCATCTCTGGGGTCCACTTCAGTTCACTTCATTTCATTGATCATACAATTGTTAAATTGCAATAATGTGTACCGGTAACAATGAAGAAGGTAGACAGGTAGAAGGCAGCTGAATGCATTGGAATGTGAGTTATAAAACCCGAACTTTCCTGCTGTTCCAGTGGAGCTGGAGCTACTGTACATGGTCCCCCCTGTCTGCACAGCACTCATAAAACACAAAAAGAAATATTACAACATAACTTATTAAACAGCTACATGTGCAACCACTGCATTCATAACTAGCTTAAGTATGGTCTTCCTAGCCTGGTATACAAAACCAGCAGGATAGAGCATTTGTTCAGGACGATTGGAGGAACAATAGATAGATTAGTCGGGAGTCTCCTTCTGGTTAAGGGCCGGCTGTCTGCCTCGCTGACACTTGGCTGTACAGAATATAGAGAAACGTGAAAGTCGCTGCAACGCTATGAGAAGTTCCACAGTAGCTGCTGTCCTGTATATTGCACAGAATGTATTTATGTAGTGAAATAGGGGAAGTAGTGACCGATTTTTAGGGTTATTATATTTTAGAGCATACAGAATATTTTTACATGTAACATTTATATGGTGTATTTTCCTAGATATTTATGTATAATTAACTTTAAATGTAAATAAACAACCTTTGATCCTTTTTAAGACTTGTATTTCTTTGTCTTTCTTATTGCTGTATGCGGTGGTGCTGTGCAAGTGTATGTTCTATTCGCTGGCTTCTTTACTGTCTGTACAGGTTAGTATTGCGACAAAAGCAACTCGATCTGTAGCTTCACAACAGATCACCAATGAAGAGCGGCGCGTTCGTGATGCTCCAGCTGCATTGTGTATTCAAGCGGTCCAATTAGGAGGAATCGTATCGCATTACAAGTAGGGTTGCTTGCCAATTATCCGGGTATTGATAGGAAAGGTCTACTTATTTATCAGCATATTTAGGATTTACCAACAAAGATGAAACTTTACAGACCAGTCATAATTATTATTGTTTTGTCTGCAAGAGATGACAAGACTCGGCACCAGAAGTTCAAGGCTGTTTACTTCCTGTATGGAATTGAACTTCCAGCCCTGCTTAGAGTGTGACTCGCTCCCAGCTGTAGAGGATTGCAGTGCTGCACGTCATTCAATATGTCTGTGCATCTCCTTGCACGCAGAATGCACGGAATGTGATCAAATCCTGAAGCACCCGGTTTGGATATGACAGAGGAAGAAAGGGGGGGAGACCCAGTCAAATCTACTACACTCAGGGTCAAAACCGCGTGAAGGAAGACATCACTTGGCTCACGAACGGTGTCTCAGCATTGCAGGGAATAAAAATGGTTCTAGTTTTTATTTTTTTAAGATTAGGAACATTGCTTTGCATTTTCTGCTTATAAAAGCATTTCCATTTATACCTGCAGTAGTCAATACTCATCTGCAGTTCCTCTCTCTCACCAAGAGATGGCACTGCAACTCTGCTCTCTTGGAGTGGAAACCATCCCATAAAGCACAGAGAGGTCTGGTAAAGCATAGGGAAGCATTGTAAAGCACAGAGAGGTCTGGTAAAGCATAGGGAAGCATTGTAAAGCACAGAGAGGTCTGGTAAAGCATAGGGAAGCATTGTAAAGCACAGAGAGGTGTGGTAAAGCATAGGGAAGCATTGTAAAGCACAGAGAAGTATGGTAAAGCACAGGGAAGCATGATAAAGCACAGAGAAGTATGGTAAAGCATATGTGACAGGGAAGAGGCCCTGCACATTCAAATATATGTCAAGGAGTGTTTATAAGAGATACTTGAAGGGTAGGACCCTGGAGAAGGAAGTGCCACTGTCAGCCATTTTTGTAGTTTTTATGAGGAAACCATACTGCTTGTAGGCTGATTGAAATTCAAACAGCTACATGTGCACAGCCCTTCATACTCAGAGGTAACTGACTAAACAGGGCTTCCTATATAAGAGGTTGGGTTTCATTAGTAAGGAGACAGGTAAGGAGAGTCTAATTCAAGGCATGTGAATATCCTTGCACAGCGTCATCACAATGGAATGACTGCTTCCACAGAGAGGTTTCATTAGTAAGGAGACATGTTTGGCTCTTTTCAGTTTCTAATTCAATGCATGTGAATATCCTCATCATGGGATGAGCGCTTCTCTAGAGAAAGCTGCCTGTGTAATGCAGCATGATGTTCTCTCTGGAGAGGCGTGACGTACACACTGTGGAATAGTGAGGCTGCTGTGGGTCATTGTGGAAGTCTCCTACCAGCTTTCCAGTGCAGGCTGGAATGTTTCAGCTCAAGTCAGCCGTGAAGATGTTATCAGCTTGTATGCCTGTCTTTACAAGCAGTCTGTGCAGACACATCAGAACAAACTATCGACAGAGAAATGCCATTCTTCATCCCTAGACAGACACGGCTCCGCATTGCTAGTTCTGATCATGTCTAAATGATAATGTTTAAGCAATATGTGTGTAACACTTGATTATCGGAATCAGTAAAGGAAACTTGTGAAATGTTGTTTAAGTCCTTGCTGTGTGCATTCCTTCACACAGAGAAATACAGAAATAAAGCCTGTAGTTTCCTTACACGGGATGTTTGAAGAATTAATAGACAAACAAAGTTTAATTTCATTATTTTTATTGAAAAAAAAAATGTATACCAGTCAGAGAGTATCAGATCAGTCCAAACAACAGTTTGTGGCAACATGCATGCCCTAACAGAAGACAAGGAAGCAACTGGTGAAGAAAGAACAAAGAAGAAACGTCTAAGTGAATGTGGGAGCGATTGCCTCGTATCCAGAGGCCGCTGGTGCTCAGGACCAGTCTTCAGTGCAGAGCTGTGGTAATTACAGCACCCAAAATATCCAAAATATCCAAGTGAAACAATCACAGCATACTTCATATAAGCAGACCCCTGCCTTCAGTAATACAGAGTGTGAAAAACAACCCCATCCAGACGCTTCTATTCAATGAAATCAAACTTTATGGAGCCCCCTTTGCTGTACTTTATAATTGCTATGGCATTGCCTTAAATTTGATTTAATCCAGGTCTTGATTATCTGAAATGTTAAATAAAAAAAAATCATAAGAATTCAAGCAGGCAAATATCTGAATCAGTGGAGTCCTATCATAATACCACCACAACACAAATAATTCAGAAAGAGCTCTTCAGAGATGACTAACAAAACTACCAGTGCAAGTGAGCCTGCTTAATGCGCTCCTTTCTGTTCCAACATAACAACGAAATAAACTATAGGAGAAGTTTTTTTATGTTAGTGAATGGCAGTCGCATTGAGGGCCTGCTCTGTTTAGATCGATTGCACAGACCCTCCTGTGAGGAGCACTGAAGACACAAACGGATGGTCTGCTTGACTTGGATTTCTTCAGAATTTACATTTGAGTGTTTTCAGTTGTTTTCTATAAAAGACACGTATTCATTTGTATAAAAATTGTCAATGTAGGTCCACCAGCTACAAATCCAGAGTTTGTTTTTGAAATTATTTTTGGAATGGTTATATGAGGTAAGAAACATGTTGCATTTTCACCCAGCAAAACCAGCATGACCAAACTTTCATACTTACTTAAAAAATAAAGCCACCTATCTCGTCTCAACAACTACAATTCGTCTCTCATTTTCTCTCCTTTAGGTCTCACAAGCCTGCCTATGAACAGAATGGAGTCGCTTTCATTGTCCTTTACGAGGAAGATGAAGGGATGGTCTGCGTAGAAGAGTCTGGGGTTCTTCATCTTCTCAGACCCAAAGATACTGGTGTCAAACGGGTTTCCGTCCGTGTCCCACTCCAGGGCCGAGGCGTGGAAGACGTTGGACACGTACAGACCCTTCTTCCCAGAGACCTTGGACAGGTCCGCCTTGCTCTTGTCCAGTGCCTCAGTCAGCCCCAGCTCCCCAAGGTGTTTCTGTGGGAATGAAGGAAGGAAGTCCAGGGGGTTAGAACTGGGATTGCAAGAGCACAGCAGCAGTTCTGCACCATAGATAATGAAAAAAAAACTGTGAAATTCTATCATCCCAATCCTGTTCCACTTTCAAGGATGAATCACCCTTCTACACTCAAGGGCATGTTACTATTTAACTTTATTTGACAGTACCAGTAACTTGTTTCACAGTCCCAAAGGGGCTGCTGTGTAAGAACCTGCACAGAAAACTACAGCAATCCTGATTCCTATTGGCAAGACTTTGAGTGTTCATTATATTCATCATGTTAGATGCATTCATATACAGGGAGCAAAATATGAACGCCCAATCATTGAAGAGAGATGTGTCTGGATATCAGAAGCCAGCACCTCTGGGGACTGTTGAGCTTCAATGCATTTAAACTCAGAAGCAGGTGAAGGAAACCCAGCTGTGATGTACCTGCAGTTTGTGGCTCACTTCCATGCCGACTTTGGGCAGAGACAGTGCGATGGCCGTCTCCTCCAGCTTGCTGATCCAGGTGTCCAGCTGCTTTCTGCTCAGAAGCTTCTCCAGCCTCTCCAGGGGCTCCACATGGAAGGGCATGATTAAGATCATGCTGGACTTCTTGTGGGCCAGCGGCATATTGAGCACATAGAGCTTGTTTTCCTTATCCTCGTGGAAGCGATAAAAACCTACAAGGAAAGATCAAGCGGTGCCTTTAGTGTAAAGTGTAAAGGTTAAAACAGACTGCTGAAGATTCTCATTCTCTTTGTTCTTGTGCTTCACAAATGATTTACCAAGCTCTGCAACAAGTTAGTGGGACAGACCAGAGGACTGCAAGTGTCCTGCATGTGTGTGCTGTAAGAGAGGAGACCCGAGGCCAAAGCAAAGCAATGAACCCCCATTGGGGTCATTCTAGATCTTTATACTGATACCATTATCTACCATTCTAGATTGTTATACTGCTATCATTATCTATCATTCTAGATCTATTTACTGCTTGTGACAAAAACTGCTTGGCCTTGCCAGCGACCCCCACCTGTGCGATGCATCATGGGAACAGAAACGGTAAAGGAGCGTGACACCAGGAAGGCACGGTTGTCCACCATCTGATGATGAAACTTCTCATCCCAGTGAGCTGGTGAAAAAAGACAAACAGCGGAAAAATAGAAATAAGTCACGAGGAAAAAAGACAAAGGGGAAGTCTCATGGTAGGGGGAGACAGACAACATCGTTATATTAAATTAACAGCATCCATGAAAAAACCCTGATTCACAGCAGGATCTAACTGCTTGTGAAGATGTCTGTCTCACAGCAGGATCTAACTGCTTGTGAAGATTTCTGTCTCACAGCAGGATCTAACTGCTTGTGAAGATGTCTGTCTCACAGCAGGATCTAACTGCTTGTGAAGATGTTCGAAGCTGCTCAGGGGTTTGCTCACGTTTGAAGAACATGGCGTTTGCAATGATGGCTCCGTCAGTCTCCTCCACATCCTTGGTGATCTCCGGCAGCTTCCCGTCCGTGGTGTGAGCAGCCCACTCGTTCAGGGCCTTCACGGCGCCCTGCTTGTCTCTCATGTTGATCTTGGCGTGCTCGCAGTTGTAGTGCTTCTTGCTGCTCTGGACGAAGGCGTCTGTGAAGGTGACCGCGCTCGGCCCGTAGAGCCGGTTCCCGATTTTCCACGTCACATTGCGGGCACTGGAGTTACTCACCTCGCTCAGGAGCTCTGAGAGCCCGGCGTGGAGCTGCTCATCGCTCACCTTGTCCACGTGGAGCACCTTCTTGACCTGCGCCGCAGTGGAGGACTGGCCCCCGAGGTGCAGCAGCCCGAGGGAGGAGGAGACCACCACGGGGGAGATCAGGAGGTTGTCCAGATCCTTCTCCTTGGCCATGCTGTGGTAGAGGTCGAAGGCCAGCCTCGCACTGCTGTCTGCCAGCGTGCTGGCATGGGGGCTCAGCTTCTTCTGCTCCGCTGTTGCCACTGCAACCAGGAGGCTGAAGGCTACAAGCTTGGTCAGCCACATGCTTTCAATGATAGTAGACAACAGTGCAATCCTGAGAATCAAACAGACAAAAACAAAATGTTTACAGGTGACATGGTTTTAATAAGAAGAGCTGCATGAAACTAGAACAGTGGTGGTTGACAGCCTGCTTCCAGCATGTTTGGAAAGTAATGCTGTGCAGCTCTGAGCAAAGGGTTTACATCACCTCGAATTACAGGAATGAGACCATTCAAAAACACAACTACATCATTTCCATCTTCTATTTAACATCATGTCAGTAAAGAAACTACTAAATGGTATTGCAAAAGTATACTGGAAACCAGAATAGTAGCACAGTATTTCATGTTAGATTTCAAAATGTCACATTGTTCAATTTGTCAGTTTTTTGTTAAATATATGGAACTACAAAGTGGTGTGTAATTCAATAGGTTAACATAACATTACTCAGCAGGTTTCATTCGCTTTTATGAAGCAAAATTAGTTCATTCTATAGGGAGATACAAAACCTTCGGCTATAGCTGTAAGTGACCTGACTGAGGGTTTACTAACCAGACTGCTGGTGTTCAGCTGCTTCATCCTCTAGGACTTGTTAAACTCATTTGACTTTTATAGAACACCATACAGCACTCCCTGTTTTTTGCTATGAAATATGACATTCAGATTTTTGTTGCATTAAAGATCATTCATCAGTTTAGGATCAATGCTTAATCTCTGCAGGACGATTAAATCAAACGATCTGCACAGTAACACCGCAATTAAATACTTTACTTAAAAGCTGCAATTAAAAAGAAAAAAACAAGAAAATTAAAAAAGTTTCCCATACTGCATGTGGCCCATGTACACATTTAAAAGCGTGGTTGATTTCCAGGATGCAGCACGACTTTACCAGCCATGTCAGCAGCTGGTTGAAGCTGTGTGACGCGTCTCGTCTGCCACGTCTTTGATTGAACAGCCAGCTTTAAAACATGCTTTATTCAAACGGGTAACATTAAAGCAATCTGAATTGCACTTTACCTTCAAAAACACAGCGATTCTGTCCTAGTGGCGATCCAGCAAAAACCGATGTGCAGAATAACCTCTTCTAATTCCACAATGTTTCTTACTTGCATTGTGGCTGAAGGCACTAAGTAACAGCAAACCCTTTATACTTCTGTGGGGCGTAGCTTCTAATGCTGGAATATACTGTACAAGTCTGATCTAGACTACAAGCCTGAGGTTCTGCTGCACTGCACGTTTGGAATGCGTCTGTAAAAAAAGACTTCGTAAATCAGACCAGCCCAGAGCTGAAGTGCTGTACCCAGACAGGGCAGTGGTGTTGCTGGAATGGCTGGAGGAAACTCCCTTTGCATTATCTAAAGATCGCTACACCCTCAGGCAAAGGATTTCCACTCTGGTGCATACCAGCTCATTAAACTAGTGGAGCTGAGAATGGTAGCCTAGGGTAAAGCAGCGGTATACTAAAACTCCAGCGAATGAACGTGTTTATTGAGCAGTGAGCCGTGGAATGCCTTGTGCGTCCACAGGCTCATTCTGAAAGTAAAGCACATGTTTCATGGTTTAACTTTTTGTTTTGGGGGATACCTTGAAAGATTTTCATAGTGCTGTCAACGTTTGCCCTTTTCATTCTGAAAGACAAGAGATGTACAGTAATCCCCAGCAGCAGTAGTGAGTCTGTAATGCTGTTAAAAGTATTGAAGTATCAAGACTCTCCGACACAATACTCTCCCATACAACAGGCATGCTTTCCCACAGTCCAGACCTCATTATTATCAATTACATTCCTACATGTCCCACACTGATCGGAACAGACCATCGTTGGCATCAAACACAGATAATATTACCCTTTCTGGGTCTTGGTATTGTTTTATATTACCTGGTTTGCAATAATTGAATATATTTAAAGATAAATTAACATCTCTATCTAGATTAAAAAAAAACAAAATTAAAATTGCTTCAAGTAGCCCCACCCTTTTCTGATGTAATTTAATGAGCGTCAGAATTCTAATTCCTAATCTGGTAATGCAGGCCTGATCCAATCACTGAAGGGAACTGGGTCACTTCTGACCAATCAGCATTGACAGAGTGGAAGCAGTTCTGCTTGTTGCCCTGCTCCAACAAAAACACATTGCATGTAGTGCTACTTTTGACCTTGTGTACATTTTGTGTAGAAGTGAATGTGAATAAAATAGTGACAGGAGAATTTGCAAACGCCCCATTGAAATTATGATTTATTTATTTATTTATTGTGGATTGCAAAAGTTTTTTGTTTGTTTGTTTTACTAAATATGTAAGTGTAGCTTTGCTAACAAAGTAGAACATGACCCAGTTATAGGAATAGGATCCATGTATTTGTAATCATGAAATGTTTCATATAAAGGTTTATTAAAATGTGGTATTCCTTATGAAGCCAGCACTAGCAGAGCGAGCTGCACTGCACAGCGCTGCAAGCAGAGAATGCTGGCACAGTCTGAAGCCAGGATGCAGATGTAGAGCAGGGATCTTAACTGAAGACGAGGAGCAGCTTTGCATTCTTTTCCTTAACATTGCTGTCGTATTTAAACAACCCCAATCTCAGGAAAAAGATTCAGCACAGAAAACGGGTTTTCCAACTCCTCTAACAGTTGCTAAAATGACCTCTTGGCTTTTAAAACCGTACATTAACATTTTATTAAATTAATGACTGCATGCAGCAAACAAACTAAGAAATAAAACTAAAAAGAATAATCTTCTCCTTGTAAGGCTTCCTTACCTCACTCGACTCGAAGCTGCTGCTGTTTCTGCTGATGAGCCGCAGTCCTTTCCTCTCAAATCTCTCTCCTTCTCTCTTGATCGTTTCCAACAAAGAGGCCTATATACCCAGCAAAGGTAAATTCTGGAACTTGGGCAAGAATATTTAAATGAGAAACTTCAAACTATTCACAAAGCATGTCTAAGACCTCCCACATGATCCGTCTGGACTTGTCTTTCACAGGGTCCTACTGCCTCCCACAGCACAGTCAAGGGATATGGGGACGCATCTACTAAACTGTACCCCAGGGCAAAGTTTCATCGACTTCTGTGTGAAAACAAAAACTAGCACTACTCAGAGTTGTTATGTTCACCTTCTGAAACAACTGCATGTTTTTTAGGTGTTTTATTTCAAAACAGGATCTTACACTTTGTAAACAAGGCCCAGCATGTTTGTTACTGCTGTTCATTCAGCAGCCTCACTGTCTGTGTTACTCCAGCGGACTCCATTCTGTATATAGAGATGCTGAAGATGCTGTTTAGTCAGCAGCCTCACTGTCTGTGTTACTCCAGCGGACTCCATTCTGTATATAGAGATGCTGAAGATGCTGTTCAGTCAGCAGCCTCACTGTCTGTGTTACTCCAGTGGACTCCATTCTGTATATAGAGATGCTGAAGATGCTGTTTAGTCAGCAGCCTCACTGTCTGTGTTACTCCAGTGGACTCCATTCTGTATATAGAGATGCTGAAGATGCTGTTTAGTCAGCAGCCTCACTGTCTGTGTTACTCCAGCGGACTCCATTCTGTATATAGAGATGCTGAAGATGCTGCATATGCTGAAGATGTTGTTCAGTCAGCCTCACTGTCTGTGTTACTCCAGTGGACTCCATTCTGTATATAGAGATGCTGAAGATGCTGTTCAGTCAGGTCTGTGTTACCCAGTGGACTCCATTCTGTATAACTGTATATAGCACAGTAGAATATACTATCTGCTCTTAGCCGTGCATTATTAGTACAGTAAACTGTGGTAGCAAGTGTTGTTTAGGAAAATAGAGTCGCTGGGATTAGAACAATGCACAGCTAAACTGAGTTTGTTAATGTCAAGGTGTGTAGGAGCTGTATAGAATAATGTAAATTCTCTTTTTATCAATGAAAATGTGTGTGTGTATGCATGCGTGTGTGTGTACTGTATGTGTGTTGAAGATGCTGTTCAGTGTGTACATGTGCATGTGTGTGTGTTCAGTGTGTGTGTATATAGAGATGTGTGTGTTCAGTGTACTGTATGTATGTGTGTGTGTCTGTGTGTGTGGGTGTGGACTGTATGTGTGCTGAAGATGCTGTGTGTGTGTACATATAGAGATGCTGAAGATGTGTAGCATGTGTATGTGTGTGTGTGCGCTGTGTGTGTACATGTGCATGTGTATGTGTGTGTGTGCTGTTCCAGTGAGGAGATGCTATAAGATGCTGCTGCTGTTCAGCAGCCTTGTCTGTGTGTGTGTGTGTGTGTGTGTGTGTGTACATGTGTGTGTGTGTGTGTGTGTGTGTGTGTGTGTGTACATGTGTGTGTGTGTGTGTGTGTGTGTGTACATGTGTGTGTGTGTATGTGTGTGTGCGTGTGTGTACATGTGCATGTGTGTGTGTGTACATGTGTGTACATGTGCGTGTGTGTGTGTGTGTGTGTACATGTGCATGTGTGTGTGTGTGTTTACATGTGCGTGTGTGTGCTGTGTGCGTGTGTGTACATGTGCATGTGTGTGTGTGTGTGTTTACATGTGCGTGTGTGTGCTGTGTGCATGTGTGTACATGTGTGTGCGTGTGCGTGTGGGTTTTTTTGGTTTAATTTCTGTTACTTTAACAGATACTGAAGTAAAAAGAAAATGAACAGCCAAAATACTAGAGAACTTTTTAAAAGCACTGAACATTCTGTTTAAAAACCTGGTTTAATTAAGTTATAGGTTAAAGATGTATGAATGAGTCCCTTTCTTTCACAGTTTAGGGGTTATTAACGTTCTCATGAAGCACAGCCACATATAAAATGTTTAGACCAGCTGTTTCCCAGTTCAGAAAGTTCAGCACACTTTCTTTACTTGTGGAAGTTTCTCTAGTTCCCCTCCCCCAAGAAATGCCATGTAGTCGCCTAGCTGCAGATGCAGCCGGCTGGGCGGAGGAACTATATCTGTCTAATTACACCCTGTCAGATTCTCTTATACAGCAGAGTAGCAGTGCATTTAAACAATGTGCTACAACATGGAATCACCCACTGATCCTGCTTGTTAAACCACAGGTGAGAGAGACCACTGGGTGTGCTGGCTTATACATCTTTTAAAAACAAACAGATCTTTTATCAATAAAGAGCCAGGCTTGTTTGCATGAGCAGTTATACTTTGATCATGAGCACAGCTCCGAATCTAGAAAAGTATATAAGGGCAGTGTGTGACTCAACACATGTGCTGCACACAAGGTCCTGTGGCTCCTGTGCTTCTGCAGCCAGAGGACCCTCAAATAAGTAACAGTTTGATCTGTAGGCTGGTTTGCATATCTGACCTGTGATTAGTCAGGGTTCCACACGCTGGATTGTCTTCTGCCTCTCATGACTGGGACTGGGTTGTCCCCTCTGCACAACACAGTTCCCATGGAGTTCAGTGTCACAGGCAGGAGCTGTGCAGTCACCCGATGCATGGGCAGGCTTCAGGACAGTATCTGCACAGGCTGGCCCAGGTTTAAAGAGCCCTTTGAAGATAGTCTGCAGGCTGTTCTGTTTCCATGCTGCTGCAACATGTTTAATCAGACAGTGTTATGTCTTCTCTATGAAGAAGGTGGGAGGTATTTGTTTTTTATCTGCCTTCTCCTCTCCCCTCCTGTCCTCTCCTCTCCTGCCCTGTCTAATGCTGTCTTGGTCCTGATATCCATGCACGTGTGTGTGTTGAGGGCTGGAGTGATCCCTATTGATTGTGGGGGTGATCGGCCTGGAGGAAAGAGCAGGACTCTGTTACATGAGGGTCCTAAAGGAGCCCCAAGTGGTAGAGGTCAGGACCAGACATGTAGCTTTTAAGAAACAAACAGGGTTACAATCATCATCTTACCAGGGTGTGCATCCCTATATACATGATAGAAACCTCAGCACTCTGCTGTTCTATATTCTACAGTGTTCTATATTCTACAGCATTGTATATTCTACAGTGTTCTATATTCTACAGCTGTTCTATATTATACAGCTGTTCTGTATTCTTCAGTGTTCTATATTCTACAGTGTTCTATATTCTACAGCATTGTATATTCTACAGTGTTCTATATTCTACAGCTGTTCTATATTATACAGCTGTTCTGTATTCTTCAGTGTTCTATATTCTACAGCTGTTCTATATTCTACAGCATTCAATATTCTACAGCTGTTCTATATTGTACAGCTGTGCTATACTTCATGTTAAATAACTATAGACCCTGTGTGCCACACTCCTCCTCAGGAGTTTCTTTGACTGCTTGTGTATTAATATTATTATTCAGCAGTTGCTATTGATAATGTCTGTTACTGTGCAGAATACCCACTACATGTTTGAAAAGTTGTGTCGGCTTAACATGCTTCTGTTCCAGTGTCTGCTGTGCTTCCTGTCCCTGTTGCTGTGAAGCAACCTTTGACACAGTTACAAGAGCCCACGCAAGCTGCTTCACCCTCCATAGAGATCCCATCGCCCCAGCACTGCCAAGTACTCTGTATGCAGCGCAGCCCCATCGTATGCTTCCAATCAGTCTTCTGCATGGAAATCTCCTTCTGCTCAGACTGTCAATGAATGCTGTTTGTGTTTCAATGAATTCAGCAGCCATGTCAGTAACATTCATTCTGCTTAGACTGTCAATGAATGCTGTTTGTGTTTCACTGAATTCAGCAGCCATGTCAGAGTCACGTTCATTCATTCTGCTCAGACTGTCAATGAATGCTGTTTGTGTTTCACTGAATTCAGCAGCCATGTCAGAGCCACGTTCATTCATTCTGCTCAGACTGTCAATGAATGCTGTTTGTGTTTCACTGAATTCAGCAGCCATGTCAGAGCCATGTTCATTCTTTGCATATAGTATGTACTCTTTGTCTTTGGCTGTAAACAGTGTCCAGGAAAGAGTATCAAAGCCACCCACCTGACATACTCTGATCCTGGGCAAGCCTCTTCAAACCCTGGGCTTTCTGCCCTTCGATTAGAGATGAGAGCACACGAAATGAAGCCAACTGGAAGTACTACTAGTTCCTGACAGTTCTGCTAATTCAGCGGTCCCTCTTATCCCAGCACAGCACCTTCACCTACAGATCTTTCACACTGCATTTGGGTTGAATCTTTTTATTTTGCAGGATAAGATGATGAAAGTGTTGCACTTGAGTGAATCCTTAGTACCCTGAATCTCATATTGCATGCTGTTGTGTTTTTTGGTGCCTGAGATTCAGTTACAGGACCTGAGCTTGATATGATGTAACATTTCAGTGACATTACAGAGACTCAGCTCTGCAGTGAGGCTCGCTCACTCCTGTGTTTAATAGCTCTGTCTCTTTTCAGTTTCTTATCCAGATCTTACATACAGTATGATGTAACTTTTCTGTGAAGCTCGCCCACTCCTGTGTTTAATAGCTCTTGGCACAGATGTCCTTTAATAGACTGGCCTCTTGTGGAGATATGGCAGAACTGCACCTTGGCACAGATTTACTTTAATAGACTGGCCTCTTGTGGAGATATGGCAGAACTGCACCTTGGCATATATTTCCTTTAATAAATTGCCCTCTTGTGGAGATATGGCAGAACTGCACCTTGGCACAGATTTACTGTAATAGACTGGGCTCTTGTGGAGATATGGCAGAACTGCACCCTTGGACAGATTTACTGTTCCGATCGAGTTGAAAGTTTGCAACGTACTATTCACAGATATTTACCTCATTAGATGTCACTAACTTTATTTTAAAAAAGTCTGTTTTAACTGTTGTAATTTTTTTTTAAATTCGTAGTATTGTTTATTAGCATTGATACCGTCTAGGCAATAAAAGATACAGTGAAATGAGGTTCACAAAAAAGCAGGTACATTTATTTGGCAGCAGTTTTAAGATCAGCTGCTGTTTAGATCATAAATACAGACCCTTATATTAAACTGCAGGGTTTTCACTAAAATGGAGCAATCCATACGACGTGGCAAAAAAAGCCTACTAGAGTACAGCACTGGGCTGACCTCTTGTGGAGAATGGCAGAACTACACCTTGGCACAGATCTCAATCACAGGGTCCAGACAAACTACTGCAATAAACACCCACCCAAGCACAGGGTCCAGACAAACTACTGCAATAAACACCCACCCAAGCACAGGGTCCAGACAAACTACTGCAATAAACACCCACCCAAGCACAGGGTCCAGACAAACTACTGCAATAAACACCCACCCAAGCACAGGGTCCAGACAAACTACTGCAATAAACACCCACCCAAGCACCCTTGGGACAGACAAACTACTGCAATAAACACCCACCCAAGCACAGGGTCCAGACAAACTACTGCAATAAACACCCACCCAAGCACAGGGTCCAGACAAACTACTGCAATAAACACCCACCCAAGCACAGGGTCCAGACAAACTACTGCAATAAACACCCACCCAAGCACAGGGTCCAGACAAACTACTGCAATAAACCATGAGATTCATAAAAATTATAAGAAAAACTTATAAGAGAAATGAGGTCAAGTTGACAAACATTGAAATTCCAGTGGGCTGTGTTACCCTCGGGACACTGATTCTGTAGCAGTGGGATCTGTTCCTGGTATTACTGGGAGTTTCTCTGACAGACCTGCTGCTTCACTGCGCCTCAGAGCACGATGCCTGCGCTACCCAGGAGAGTCCATTTCTATACCCGCTGTTTCCTTTATTTTCACACAGTTTTATTGTAATTAGTTTTTTTTATTACAGTTGGGATTTTATTAATTTTTCAGATACTGAACATTCTGCAGTTCAGAATCAAATTCTTTTTTTTGTGTTGTTGGACTACCCTATGATGAGTCATGGACCCAGCAGCTGTAAGCTGGGATCAGTCGTGACTTGTGGAGGAATCATATTGCCAACAAAAGCAAGCATTGAATGTTGAAGTTGAGGAAACCTGTCCCTCTGCCAGCATGTGTTCTGCCAGAGCTGAATCAGGTCAAAGGCTCCCATAACACTGGTGAGATGAGCCTGGAAGTGCTGCCAAAGGATCATGTTCTTACAGAGGTCCAGGTACCCTCTACTCAAAACTGCTAGGTTCTGTTGAGCACATTGCAAAGGATCAAGTCCTTACAGAGGTCCAGATACCCTCTACTCAAAACTGCTGGGGTTCTGCTGAGTGCATTGCAAAGGATCAAGTCCTTACAGAGGTCCAGGTACCCTCTACTCAAAACTGCTGGGGTTCTGTTGAGCGCATTGCAAAGGATCAAGTCCTTACAGAGGTCCAGATACCCTCTACTCAAAACTGATGGGGTTCTGCTGAGTGCATTGCAAAGGATCAAGTCCTTACAGAGGTCCAGGTACCCACTACTCAAAAATGCTGGGGTTCTGCTGAGTGCATTGCAAAGGATCAAGTCCTTACAGAGGTCCAGGTACCCACTACTCAAAAATGCTGGGGTTCTGCTGAGCGCAATGCAAAGGATCATGTTCTTACAGAGGTCCAGATACCCTCTACTCAAAACTGCTGGGGTTCTGCTGAGCGCATTGCAAAGGATCATGTTCTTACAGAGGTCCAGATACCCTCTACTCAAAACTGCTGGGGTTCTGCTGAGCGCAATGCAAAGGATCATGTTCTTACAGAGGTCCAGATACCCTCTACAAAACTGCTGGGGTTCTGCTGAGGTTGCAAAGGATCATGTTCTTACAGAGGTCCAGATACCCTCTACTCAAAACTGCTGGGGTTCTGCTGAGCGCATTGCAAAGGATCATGTTCTTACAGAGGTCCAGATACCCTCTACTCAAAAATGCTGGGGTTCTGCTGAGCGCAATGCAAAGGATCATGTTCTTACAGAGGTCCAGATACCCACTACTCAAAACTGCTGGGGTTCTGCTGAGCGCAATGCAAAGACCAACAGCATGCTTGCTTATATAGTCAGACGTGTAGAGTACAAATCAGAGGAGGTTCTGGTGAGACCATGGTGTCCTTGGGGAGCTGTACCCCAGGGGTCAGAAAAATTGCTATTTAGCCCGATGGGGTCCTCAGGGACTTGGTCAGTGAAGCAGGAGCACTCGGAGGCAGGGAGAGTCATTGTTTGAATCAGGGCAGAGGCGGGGTGTGAACCGCACAGCCCTGCCCTGTCTGGTCCACTCTTCCCCTGTAACCTGGGCGATGATTGGCTGCAGACAGTCTGTGAGAGCCGGGGTACAGCACCAGTGGATTGGTGGTTTGCTTGCCTGTGGGACTGGAGGCTGATTTTGAGACCTCCTGGTGAGTAAGTGGGTTGGATAAAGTGATTGATCAACAGCTGTTCAAGGGTAATAAATAACGGAACTGTTTTGTTTTTTGTCATCAGTAAACATGTTTGCAAGAGGCTGTAACCACTCTGACTGTGGCTGGCTCTGTTTATTTCACAATATACTGTGACGGCAGCTGCTGGGAAGAAAAACCAAAAACCATTGCGAAATGACAAAGTATGAAATATTCTAACATTTTATACATTTTGGACTGGCGAGGTGCCACGGTGAATAGAAAAATATCCAGTGATTGACATCATGCTCTCGTAGCCCAGAGGCCTCAAACCCACAGCTGTGTGTGATGCACTGCACTGTATAGCATCCCAGCTGTGTGTGATGCACTGCACTGTATAGCAGCATCCCAGCTGTGTGTGATGCACTGCACTGTATAGCAGCATCCCAGCTGTGTGTGATGCACTGCACTGTATAGCAGCATCCCCCACTGCACTGTATAGCAGCATCCCAGCTGTGTGTGATGCACTGCACTGTATAGCAGCATCCCAGCTGTGTGTGATGCACTGCACTGTATAGCAGCTGGTACTTTTCCAGTATAGGGTACAGGAATAGCTTTTCCACACCATGCAGTATGTAGTTAGGGTTAGGGTTAGGGTATGTTCTGTGCATGTTTGCATGTTTAAAAGCCCCTGTACAATTTCATTGTGCATACAGGGGACTAGCTGGAATATGGGCTCAGCTCAATAACGCATTGATGTTGCTGCAGTACTGAAGCAGCACTTCACTGGCAGGGTTCCAGCACTCCAGCACTCCAGCAATTCAGATCACATTACTGCTATATACTGTACTCTTGAGAGCAATCGGGGTGCAAGTGTAGAACAAATTCACTTTACAGTCCAAGTCAAGTGCAGGAATCCTGAGTATAGTCCTGTGAGGGTTTGCTTTTATGGAGGTAGTATATTGCAGCGGTTGTGTTTTTAGCTGGGGTTTGTCTTGCTTGGTTCAGTGTGGTGTCAGTGCTCTGTTTAGGATAGCATCATTAAAGAGGAGAATGACTCCTAGCAGCCAGGCAGTATCTACATCCCGTACCAGAATGAATCACATTCCCCGGTCATGCCAACAATAATCAACATGACCCTCTGAACTACGCCGAGCGATTGCAATGATCGTACAAGCTAAGATAAGCAAGGAGTTTTACTGGGTTTGAATTGGGTCGATTACCACAGGGTTTGTTTTTCTACCAGCTCATTTTCATTCTCTTTCCACAGTAGATCCGGCTTCCAACTCATTCTGACCCCTTTATCTTTGTAGGTGGTGCAGTGTGTTCTGTTGTGTTGTGTTGTGTTGTGTTGTGTTGTGTTGTGTTGTGTTGTGTAGGTCTTTGTAGGTGGTGCAGTGTGTTGTGTTGTGTTGGTCTTTGTAGGTGGTGCAGTGTGTTGTGTTGTGTTGATCTTTGTAGGTGGTGCAGTGTGTTGTGTTGTGTTGGTCTTTGTAGGTGGTGCAGTGTGTTGTGTTGTGTTGTGTTGGTCTTTGTTGGTGCAGTTTTGTATCTTTGGTGGTGTGTGTTGTGTTGTGTTGGTCTTTGTAGGTGGTGCAGTGTGTTGTGTTGTGTTGGTCTTTGTAGGTGGTGCAGTGTGTTGTGTTGTGTTGTGTTGATCTTTGTAGATGGTGCAGTGTGTTGTGTTGTGTTGGTCTTTGTAGGTGGTGCAGTGTGTTGTGTTGTGTTGTGTTGATCTTTGTAGGTGGTGCAGTGTGTTGTGTTGTGTTGGTCTTTGTAGGTGGTGCAGTGTGTTGTGTTGTGTTGGTCTTTGTAGGTGGTGCAGTGTGTTGTGTTGTGTTGTGTTGGTCTTTGTAGATGGTGCAGTGTGTTGTGTTGTGTTGATCTTTGTAGGTGGTGCAGTGTGTTGTGTTGTGTTGATCTTTGTTGGTGGTGTAGTGTGTTGTGTTGTGTTGTGTTGATCTTTGTAGGTGGTGCAGTGTGTTGTGTTGTGTTGGTCTTTGTAGGTGGTGCAGTGTGTTGTGTTGTGTTGTGTTGGTCTTTGTAGGTGGTGTAGTGTGTTGTGTTGTATTGTTTTCCATGTTACCTCACAGTCAAGTCTTTGCAATATACAACATGGTCCAGATTGTTGCACTTGTGAAAACAGGTATCTCAAACTCAGTCTTTTGTTGCTAAACCCGCAGGGAGATCATCATGAAACAGAAAGCGCTGATCCCTTTAAAAGCAGTACGATTGTGTGTCTAATCTGTCTGGTCCTGCACTGCTTCAAAGCCTCCAGGCTCACATGCATCTCAATGGGAGGGGAGTCAATGGGAGCTTTCAGTGCTGCCTGTCACCTCTTCCACACAGTTCAGGTAATGACTGTAACTGGGCATATTTCCCATTCTCCATGGGATTATTGTGAGTGGAGGGCACCAATCTGACTGCTGCAAACACGCTCAGAGATCTGCAATACCCGTCTCTTAGGAGGTCAGAGAAACGGATTAAAAAGCTGATTACTTGATTAAACTGAGAGGGCATTTAGCTCCCAAGCTCCTCCCCTTTGGAACTACAGGGCCTTCCAGGTTCTATTCGGAATGCTGAGTCGATCAATATTCTTGAATCTAAAGCTGAATGAAAGCTGCTGAGCATGGTTTATATCTCACCTGCTATTGTGGACAATGCCCTTCTTTCGGACGCACACACAGCTCTACTGGCACACTATGAGTTCATATATGATATTCTACATAAAGCATAGCTCTTTCAATGCTTTTACCTCCTGAGCCATGAGCTGAGCAGAGGCACTTAGCACAATATCTGCTTTCACCTGAGAAGCTGAACTGTGTAGTAAAAATAACATTATTTAAAATAGCCTGCCAGTGGCGGCTGGAATCGCAAAAAAACAAACATGAACAGCTTTGAAAGCGCAATTCAGAGGCTGCCGTTACCCTGCCACTCAGCCCTTTCTGTTCATCTACTGATGGAATCTACATGGTTCTGTAGATAAAATGGGACGGACAAACAGAAAGAGAGCTGTGCCATTTCTACAGTAGGTAGAGCCTGTGTGAAGGGGCAATGCATTTTGCATGAATGAGTTTAAACTGTATTCTAGGTAGAGCCTGTGTGAAGGGGCGATGCATTTTGCATGAATGAGTTTAAACTGTATTCTACGTACAGCCTGTGTGAAGGGGCGATGCATTTTGCATGAATGAGTTTAAACTGTATTCTAGGTGGAGCCTGTGTGAAGGGGCGATGCATTTTGCATGAATGAGTTTGCCAGGCAGTGTGCTTGAGTTTAAACTGTGCTGAATTCACACAGCAGGGATAATGTCTGTGTTGTATACAGGATATTGGATGTAAGCACAGTGGAAATTATTATTTTCAAGTTGGCCAGCTTTAGAAGCGGTCTTTGCAAGCCTTTTTGAGTCTCTATTAGAAGCTGTAATTAAAAGTCATGTCATTACAGGGTCATTTATAAATCGTCTGGCCTTCTTAATGACTTGTACTTCTGTAAATAAGTATTGCCTGGCTGACTCTAATAACATATATTTATACAGTCGCAGACACATGCATTTGGGCAGTTAAAAAAATGAAAGAAATCACAAAGAAAGTGCTTTCTATAATTTCTAATTGTTCTATTGAAAGATATAAATTAAAGTAGAAATTCAGCTTTATAGTAAAACAATAGTCAGTGTGTGTGTGTGTCAGTGTGTGTGTCTCAGTGTGTGTGTGTCTCAGTGTGTGTGTGTGTCTCAGTGTGTGTGTGTCTCAGTGTGTGTGTGTCAGTGTGTGTGTGTCTCAGTGTGTGTGTGTCTCAGTGTGTGTGTGTGTGTCAGTCTCAGTGTGTGTGTGTGTCAGTGTGTGTGTGTCTCAGTGTGTGTGTGTCTCAGTGTGTGTGTGTGTCAGTGTGTGTGTGTCAGTGTGCGTGTGTGTCAGTGTGTGTGTGTGTCAGTGTGCGTGTGTGTCAGTGTGTGTGTGTGTCTCAGTGTGCGTGTGTGTGTCAGTGTGTGTGTGTGTCTCAGTGTGCGTGTGTGTCAGTGTGTGTGTGTCTCAGTGTGCGTGTGTCTCAGTGTGTGTGTGTCTCAGTGTGTGTGTGTGTGTCAGTGTGTGTGTGTGTCTTAGTGTGCGTGTGTGTCAGTGTGTGTGTGTCTCAGTGTGCGTGTGTGTCAGTGTGTGTGTGTCTCAGTGTGTGTGTGTGTGTCAGTGTGTGTGTGTGTGTGTCTTAGTGTGCGTGTGTGTCAGTGTGTGTGTGTCTCAGTGTGCGTGTGTGTCAGTGTGTGTGTGTCTCAGTGTGCGTGTGTGTCAGTGTGTGTGTGTCTCAGTGTGTGTGTGTCTCAGTGTGTGTGTGTGTCTCAGTGTGTGTGTGTCAGTGTGTGTGTGTGTCAGTGTGTGTGTGTCTCAGTGTGTGTGTGTCTCAGTGTGTGTGTGTGTCTCAGTGTGTGTGTGTGTCAGTGTGTGTGTCTCAGTGTGTGTGTGTGTCAGTGTGTGTGTGTCTCAGTGTGTGTGTGTGTCTAGTCTTTGATTTGCTCTAAAACAGCCATTCTGTTTCAATGACACGTAACCCTGTTTCCCCAAACAAGCCCATCACCTCCGAACAGGGTTCAAGGGGACAGGTTCCGTAGTGAACCCGGAACTCTGGCATTGTCAACAAGCTTGTTTGTGGTTTGCATTCGTAGAGACACATCACATGTCAAATACGACAGGGGTTCAAAACGATCTGGGTTGTGTGACCGTGACACTGGGAGCACCTGTTATGGTGCAAAAACATAGGGAATAAAAAATGCTGTGGTGTAAGAGAGAGTGTGTAGATCTGTAGACACATGGTGCATCATTTACACTGGAACAGAAGTGCAGTACAGCTGCTCTGTGTGTCCATATTAACAGAATAGAGTATTCGAAGCATTGGTGTACAGCCACAGTATTAATGTACAGAACACCAGGTGTGCATTGTATAGGGGTTTGAACAATGCTATGTTATTGATAGTTTCTACACCAGGTGTGCATTGTATAGGGGTTTGGACAATGCTATGTTATTGATAGTTTCTACACCATGTGTGCATTGTATAGGGGTTTGGACAATGCTATATCAATCTGCTATTGATACTTTCTACTTTGGAGCACTTCTATTCTGCTAATGGTCAACCAAAAGAGCGACAAACGCTCACATACTATCTATAAATATCTCGGAATTTACTTCAGAATATCTCCCTATAATTATCTTGCTTCCCAGAGCTGCAGAATACCGTATAGTAACCATACATGACCTCAGGAGAAAAACACAACAACTCAATTCACTGCAGTCTAATTGTCAGCCAGGGCTACATAAAACTCTACGGTATTGTCCGGTTGGACAAATCGAATAATCACCGTGCGTATTTAAATAAAGTAACCTATTTATTGAGCTGTTAACCCTGGTTACAGTTAACCTGCGTGTGTGACGCGTCTGGGGTCAATGGTGCAATGTCTAGTTGTCTGAACGACAGCGTTCTCCTTTAATACCCGGTGTGTTTAAATACAGGGAGGTGTGGCATTGAAAGCCATGGCTCCTCCCGCATTGGATCTCGAAGCACGGCTATTCCTCGTCTCTCTTTCTAGTACTACTCCGTGTAACCTCATCAGGAAACAACAGATCCGTCCGTACTGGAAATACTGAAGTAACATTAAACCACAAGCATTTAGACTTATATTCTGGATACATATCATTGTTTAACGCACCACTGGGTCTTTTGAAGATGTACTGCTCTATCTAAGGCTGGCACCTCTTATTTCCGAATCACAATTCCGGTTTTATTGTGTTGCCTTTCCTAGTAATAGTACAAGTAAGTAGGAATTTAAGCGACTCAAGGTGACTGACCTCAGCGAGGGTCGCTTGTGCTGAATTAGTGCGTCTCTGTGCTGAACAGACTTCGCAAAGGAAACCGATCTGGGAATTCAAAGGATTAAGATATTCTGCATCAAAACCACTTCAAATCCGGATCATACAGAAGGGTAAGTGTGTGTTTTAAATAATAATAATAATAATAATAATAATAATAATAATAGCGGACTTCGGCGTGGCTTTCATATGCTAAGGTTTCGGGAGAGCACAACCTGGTCGACACAGGAATACACTGATAACGCTGCACTGAGCTACCTCCTCCTCCAGTGTGAAGTCATGTATTACTAATTGTTTATTAGTGTTTCCCGTTTATTTAAAGCATCTGCGCTCTTTTTATATAGCCCGTGGCCATGTAATAATATCTCGAGTTTATGTAATCCTTCGGTTCTGCCCTGCTCCAGTTTACTGTATGTAAGTTATACTGCTGACAGCGATACCCACACGAGGAGAGAGCTCTGCTTCAGTATACCCGCTATTCCACGGTGACTACATTGTTGTTAATATTCTGCATCTGTTTGTGTGGTATGGCGGTGCAGTCGCTTTGTTGTATGGGGATGCAGAGAGATCTTCTGTAACAGTACTGGTAGCACAGGACCCCTCTGCGCTGACGATACCTCGCTGTGTGAGGGATTAGGAGATTGCTGGTTATTGCTGGTGAGCTCCCTGCACTGTGAGCTGCGATGGGATGGGACGGAGAAGCTGCTGTATTTTTGGAGTTAATCAGTGTCCGGATGGGGACTGTGTGGGAAGCTTCATGGCTGTGGATTGGAGTTACAGCGTCAAAGAGCGACACTGATGCTGAATCCATAGTGGCACTCCGTACTGTGCTGTGCTGTGCTGTCTACTGTCTGTAGTGCTGGGCTGCTGCTGAAGTTTAGTCTCAAGCAGTGTGATGCAGATGACGTTTAATGACAGCTTTAACAGTAAACATCATTGCTTATTATTGCAATGTGGATATGCTCTGGAACGCCTAACCTCTTTAGTGACAGGAGAGCCATTGTGAACAGTGTGCTCCTCACTGAGAGTGGCTTCTGTTCGGTAGTGTCTCTCATTGTAAAGACAGGAGAGCCATTGTGAACAGTGTGCTCCTCACTGAGAGTGGCTCCTGTTCGGTAGTGTCTCTCATTGTAAAGACAGGAGAGCCATTGTGAACAGTGTGCTCCTCACTGAGAGTGGCTCCTGTTCGGTTGTGTCTCTCATTGTAAAGACAGTAGAACCATTGTGAACAGTGTGCTCCTCACTGAGAGTGGTTCCTGTTCGGTTGTGTCTCTCATTGTAAAGACAGTAGAACCATTGTGAACAGTGTGCTCCTCACTGAGAGTGGCTCCTGTTCGGTAGTGTCTCTCATTGTAAAGACAGTAGAACCATTGTGAACAGTGTGCTCCTCACTGAGAGTGGCTCCTGTTCGGTAGTGTCTCTCATTGTAAAGACAGGAGAGCCATTGTGAACAGTGTGCTCCTCACTGAGAGTGGCTCCTGTTCGGTAGTGTCTCTCATTGTAAAGACAGGAGAGCCATTGTGAACAGTGTGCTCCTCATTCATTTTGTAATTACATTTTGCAGTTACATGATTCTAAATACAATATCTCAATTATGGTCACATGGACTAGGGCAGCGTACTGTGACTCACCGTCTTGGGTGCGCACAGCCGGCGATTTCAAACCTGACAAGACGGTATAACCAGACACATGACAGGCCACGAACTGGGAGACCAAGAGTCAACACCTGCCCAAGATCGACAGATCATTTTGCAGCATCTTCATGATGTCAATTGTTAATCAGCACAATAAAAAGTCACTGCACCTGCTCTAAAACAGAGTTTGTCATTTTTCAATCACATCTAGTGAATTTTATCCAAATATAAGTGATAAGTTTCTTTTGATGCTCAGTATAGAGTGATCACTTCTAACAGTCCAGTGATCAGCATGCAGGGAGTCTCATGACAGCTAGCAGCAATGCAGAGTGATCACTTCTAACAGTCCAGCGATCAGCATGCAGGGAGTCTCATGACAGCTAGCAGCAATGCAGAGTGATCACTTCTAACAGTCCAGCGATCAGCATGCAGGGAGTCTCATGACAGCTAGCAGCAATGCAGAGTGATCACTTCTAACAGTCCAGCGATCAGCATGCAGGGAGTCTCATGACAGCTAGCAGCAATGCAGAGTGATCACTTCTAACAGTGCAGCGATCAGCATGCAGGGAGTCTCATGACAGCTAGCAGCAATGCAGAGTGATCACTTCTAACAGTTCAACGATCAGCATGCACAGTGTCTCCTGGTTCAGGGCTTGCTATGAATAATTGAAAGCATGACTTATTGCTTTGTCTGTGAAAGGCACCTCCGGAATTAATAACGTTTTGGAAAATGACATGCGATCTCACAGAGCGCTTTTACTTACACTACAAACAGGGAATGGGATTTCATTAATAAGAAGGCACTGCTGTACGATTTAATCTGATCTCTTGAAATGCAAAGTCAGGGGAAAATGCACAGCGAGTTTAATGAGACACACCTGAGCTGGTACCTATACACACGGTGGCTAATCAAGCTTGTATTTAAACCTGGGATGGGCGAGACTGCTGTGCAATAGGAGCCTTCTTTCCATCCCTGCTGTACAGTAACGCACACATGAATACATTAACTTGACATGTTTATCATAAGAATATAACATATCAACAGTGCAAACACAGTGGCATTGGGTCGACACACTGTGCATTGGGGTGCGTTAAGCTTAAATAAAACACAGCCTGAACTAAATGAAACCATGGGGGCAGGAGGTAGAATTGCAGAATAGACAATAACACTCGTACTTCTGTGCATTGGGTATTTTTGTGGAGATGCTCTGGTGCTTTTTAATGATCACTATTAATTAATTCAAACATTAGCCAAGTGGCTGACAAAGCCCTTTCGCAGCTTGCTGCCTTAGCTTCTGAAGTCAGCATCCTGTGCTGTGCCCAGGGAAATGGGCTGACTGGAAACAACACAGTGGATTGGGGGGGGTGGGAGGGGGAGGATTTTATAGCTGAAGTGTTTCTCTTGGCCTCACTGTGTCTGTACTGGCAACTAGCCGTTGAAAACTGAACACAGGTACTGGTTCAGTAGTTGTTATAATGGCTGGTTCAGTAGTAGTCTTTATAATGGCTGGTTCAGTAGTAGTCTTTATAATGGCTGGTTCAGTAGTAGTCTTTATAATGGCTGGTTCAGTAGTAGTCTTTATAATGGCTGGTTCAGTAGTAGTCTTTTATAATGATGGGGGTTAGATAATAGTAAACACATCATTAAGATCCCTTGCTTGTTACTCGCTGGTTTGTACAGAGTGTAAATCTGTGCCAGTCCATTCAGATGTTGACTCCCTCAACCTGGCCTTAAACCAGTCTGATCACTTGATCCAGTGTAATCAGAACTGGGAGAGTGCCATCATTCTCCATAATGAAGACGAGCAGTGTGCTTTTACATAGGAGCACACACACAGAAAGAACAGCACAGTGTAATCTTGGTCACCTGGTCTTAATGGTCACCTGATCTTTATTTGGAGTTCACTGGATCTTCTTAATGGTCACCTGATCTTTATTTGGAGTTCACTGGATCTTCTTAATGGTCACCTGATCTTTATTTGGAGTTCACTGGCTCTTCCATCCTGAGCTGGTGTCCATCGAGCCTTGATGCGAAGGGTTTCGTACTGTTTTATTAATCGGTGTCTTTGGGTATCAGTGATGACATCATACGATTCCCAAGAAGAGCCCCAATCGTATCATCAAAGTGCTTTCACTGTATCTGTACACAGGTCAGGGCACGTTTTAATACAGCCAATGTTTATATAATTAAAGGAGGACTGTTGTCTGAGTCTGGCAGTGATATTTCCACCTGTTCAATCCTGCTATTGCAGGGATTTAAACAGCAGCGGGACGATTTAGATCAGTTCAGTAACTCGCTGCTTTATGTTAGGATTCCATCTGGGCTGTTCTGAATAAAACAACAGAGTGCTGTGCTTCAGATCATGTGAACACGACTTCCTCTGTGTCTGACTGCTGTCTGAATTTAATACACAAATCAAGCAGCCTGCATCTCCCGGTCTGAGCCGGGCGAATCCCTGTTTCTCAATTCCAATTCCTTTATAAAATCAATTCACAATTCTCTTTCAATTAATTCCAAAATTGCAATCAGCAGTATTCTTGTTAAAATTAGCTTCTCACAGTGGCAAGAAGTTATTTAAATTGAAGTCACTGTTAGTCAATTGAATTGGCTTCAAATGAAAGCAGTTGAACAATCCCAACAATGATATCTCTAAAATATCAAGTGCAATTCCTCATACCTCTAGCTTGCCTCGTGCTGCATGGAGCAGTGGCTGTGTCTGGTGTGTTTGTTACACACAGCCAGTCTGGATAAATGGGCACAGGCTTTGCAGTTCCTCATACTTCTAGCTTGCCTCATGCTGCATGGAGCAGTGGCTGTGTCTGGTGTGTTTGTTACACACAGCCAGTCTGGATCCATGGGCACAGGCTTTGCAGTTCCTCATACTTCTAGCTTGCCTCATGCTGCATGGAGCAGTGGCTGTGTCTGTGTATTGTGCAAAAACCCTTTCCAAGTAAATGTTATGATGCTCTTAAACTTGCGTAAGAGGAAGTGGCTACTTGTATGAGGCATAATAGGATCAAATGATCATTTAATGATGGACCGTTTTGTTAAGACAGAAATGAAATGAGACGGGGAGAGTGTGTGTCCATCCCAGCTATAAAACACACGTTCATTTGGAGATCTACAGTGAGCCATGCTGTGCTTCAGGTCTTGTATCACGATACATGCCTCTATTACAATACGTCATGTAAAGAAAGTATCGCGATTCATTAATACACAATGCATCGTTACAGCCCTGCTGCTGAGCGCGGCTGGTTCTCAAAGTGCAGCAGTCTTCGAAGTGAAAGCTTTCACGTGTGCTGAGCTCAGCCAGACCCCACTTTCAGCTTCTTGTAACGTCTTCCAACTCGGTCACCCTCCGGCCCCGAGGGTGTTTCCTCTTGTGAAGCCAATGACTCTTCCAGACACTCAGGAGCCTCAGACAAGACCTCAATGAATGAGCAGCATCTGGGACTGCACTCTGCACTACAGGAGCGATCTGGAGCCTCAGACAGGACTTCAATGAATGAGTAGAGTCTGGGACTCCACTCTGCACAACAGGAGCGAGCCTCATAAGAAGTAAGCCTCATAACAACAGGTACAGCATGCAGGGACACGCATGGTCTGCGGATTGGAAATCCTAGGGTCTGCTCCTTTGTGTTTTATTATTATTATCCCCACAGATCTCCGGTTTCCAGTTGCTTACAATTGCAGTCCATTTGAGTTCTGCCTCTTGTTTTTTAACTACGTCCTTAATTATTTAATTAAAACCGACGAGAGCCTTGGGCTTTAATGGATGTGTCCACTAGTCAAGTAAGGGGATAGTGCATTTTAATTATTTAGTAACCACAGATTTATTTATTTTTTTTCAAAGGTTTTGGAATTACTTTTTGAATGTAATACACATCATTTGATTATGTGTACGTTGCTCTGTCAGTAAAGACTTTACACATATTTCAAATGTTCTCTGACGTGCTATATAATATAACAGCAGTTGACCCAGCCTTTTGATGCATAAGATCAGGTGTCACTTTGCAGTCCTCTTTCCCAGTCACAAGCCAGCAGATCTTGTACTGTAAGAGAGACTGAATCCGCTGTACAGAATTACCTTTAAATTACAAAGAAAGCCTCCGATCCTTTGAAGAAGTAAATGGCTTGCTTTCTTCTTCCTGCAGTATAACAGACTGTATGTGGGTTAAAGAAGGGGGCTGGGATGTTATTTGGGCTGTTCATCCACCCACAGATCTCACTGACTGCTACAGATCTGTGATCTCAGCTCGGTGTGGAGCCTGTATATTCGCTCCTATCAGCAGGGCGGGGTGTCTCAGTATTCAGATCGGTGTGGAGCCTGTATATCCACTCCTATCAGCAGGGCTGTGTGTCTCAGTATTCAGATCGGTGTGGAGCCTGTATACCCGCTCCTATCAGCAGGGCTGTGTGTCTCAGTATTCAGATCGGTGTGGAGCCTGTATACCCGCTCCTATCAGCAGGGCTGTGTGTCTCAGTATTCAGATCGGTGTGGAGCCTGTATATCCGCTCCTATCAGCAGGGCTGTGTGTCTCAGTATTCAGATCGGTGTGGAGCCTGTATACCCACTCCTATCAGCAGCGCGGGGTGTCTCAGTATTCAGATTGGTGTGGAACCTGTATATCCGCTCCTATCAGCAGGGCGGGGTGTCTCAGTATTCAGATCGGTGTGGAGCCTGTATATCCACTCCTATCAGCAGGGCTGTGTGTCTCAGTATTCAGATCGGTGTGGAGCCTGTATACCCACTCCTATCAGCAGGGCTGTGTGTCTCGGTATTCAGATCGGTGTGGAGCCTGTATATCAGCTCCTATTAGCAGGGCGGGGTGTCTCAGTATTCAGATCGGTGTGGAGCCTGTATATCAGCTCCTATTAGCAGGGCTGTGTGTCTCAGTATTCAGATCGGTGTGGAGCCTGTATACCCGCTCCTATCAGCAGGGCGCGGTGTCTCGGTATTCAGATCGGTGTGGAGCCTGTATATCGGCTCCTATTAGCAGGGCGGGGTGTCTCAGTATTCAGATAGGTGTGGAGCCTGTATATCAGCTCCTATTAGCAGGGCTGTGTGTCTCCGTATTCAGATCGGTGTGGAGCCTGTATACCCGCTCCTATCAGCAGGGCTGTGTGTCTCGGTATTCAGATCGGTGTGGAGCCTGTATATCAGCTCCTATTAGCAGGGCGGGGTGTCTCGGTATTCAGATCGGTGTGGAGCCTGTATATCAGCTCCTATTAGCAGGGCTGTGTGTCTCCGTATTCAGATCGGTGTGGAGCCTGTATACCCGCTCCTATCAGCAGGGCTGTGTGTCTCGGTATTCAGATCGGTGTGGAGCCTGTATATCCGCTCCTATCAGCAGGGCTGTGTGTCTCGGTATTCAGATCGGTGTGGAGCCTGTATATCCGCTCCTATCAGCAGGGCACGGTGTCTCAGTATTCAGATCGGTGTGGAGTCTGTATATCAGCTCCTATTAGCAGGGCGGGGTGGAGCCTGTACGTTGTTCTGGCTGTGTCTGATTGTGATTCTTCCTCCTACACTTCAATACGAAGCCCGACTCGCTGCTTTATAAGTTGCAGTAGTTGTTCTGATGTCATAGCAATGAGTGTCCTTCTTGTCATCACTGAGACGTACATTCGCCAGTCCCTTACAGGTTACTACAGACAACGCTAGTGTCATAATTGGAGTAAACTTGGTAGAAAGTCAGATACAAGCAAGGTCTAGAACTGTATTTATCTAAGCGGGTCTAATCTGGTACCACCGAAGACATTCCCATGATAAACTTGAGTAGAGTTTCACAAAGCAACCCGAAACTGGAGACAGTCCGATAAAACCGAGGTCCAGAACCCTAAAAGCAGTTCAATCTCAAGCGTCTCACATGTGCTGTAAAAAACCCGACCTCCTTTCACCAGACAATGTTCTTTTATAGCGTTGCTGAAAGGGGAGGGGTAGCACTTGTCACTCTTGTTTTTATTAAGTGCTTTCAGGCGCATCAGTTGCATCAGTTTCCATTGTCGGCTACCAGCGCGTTTTAGATTGAGCACAAGAGCAGTTATTACAGGGGTTCATATACAGTAAGGCTTGTCGTTCACTCAGGCAAATAAGCCATTGATTGAGAGAACTGGGAGCTGAAAAATGCAACATTTGTCACTTCACACAGTGTTTGAGTTCCTAGTGATTTTGCAGTAGTAAAAACAAAGGCAGAAGAAAACTGTAAGATGTGAAGCCCTTCTCTCTCAATGATAATATCACTGTTCTAACTAGAATGCAGGGAGGGAAATGAGACTCCTATTGCATGTGTCACCCATTCCAGGTTTTAATGCATGCTTGATTAGCCATATAAGCCATAATAATACCGGCATTAATGATCACCTGGGCTAAGTGACTCCCTGAAGCAGCCAGCCAACATCCCACACTGAAAAGCAGAGCAGTCGAGGCAGCATGAATAAGCAGTCCCAATCTTTGAGACTTCACTACAAGCACGCGTCCACGTTGGTTTACACTGTGAGCTCAGCGGCATGCTCTGAACTCGGAGGAGCACAAATCAAATGAATCGCTCCTTAACTTGATTTGCACACTATTTAATCTAAACGGCATGCAGCACTGTTTACAAAGCTGAAAGACTCCCTGGACATTTCCACTAATCCAGTTTCCATCCCTGCAGTAAGTGGCTCCCACCTTCACTGCTGAAGCCACCAGAGAACAGAGATCATGTGAATGACAGATTTCTCTAGACTTCTGTAACTGAAACCTGCTAAGAGTTCTGTCTGCATTACCCTCCACATTCACACAGACTGCTTTACAGTAGCGTTCTACCAATCCATACAGCTTCTTGTTTTATTTAGGTTTTCTAAATGCACTTGTGGACCAGACTATGTAAAGGACAGTTGTGAGATTTCTTTCCTATGTTCTATTCCTCTGTGGTGTGTAACTTGGTGTGTTTGTATTGCTGTTCCACTGTGCAGCTGACTCGTGACTTTGGCAGCCCTCGTGATGTTGTCAGTTCGTTCATGTTTTATTGTGCTGCACTGCATCGATGCGCGCACCCCAGGGGTTTCCTGCTGGAGTCAAACACCAGCCCGTCATCCTCGTTGTGAAAAGGGGCAGAGTTACTGCGGTGCTGGAAGTGTAACTTGAGGAGGAGCCATTAGAAATAACTGCTAGAATACAATGAAGTGTAGCTTGAGGAGGAGCCATTAGAAATAACTGCTAGAATACAATGAAGTGTAGCTTGAGGAGGAGCCGTTAGAAATAACTGCTAGAATACAATGAAGTGTAGCTTGAGGAGGAACTGCTAGAATACAATGAAAACTTGAACTTAGCTGCTAGAATACAATGAAGTGTAACTTTAGAAATAACTGAGGAAGTGTAGCTTGAGGAGGAGCCATTAGAAATAACTGCTAGAATACAATGAAGTGTAACTTGAGGAGGAGCCGTTAGAAATAACTGCTAGAATACAATGAAGTGTAACTTGAGGAGCCGTTAGAAATAACTGCTAGAATACAATGAAGTGTAGCTTGAGGAGGAGCCATTAGAAATAACTGCTAGAATACAATGAAGTGTAGCTTGAGGAGGAGCCGTTAGAAATAACTGCTAGAATACAATGAAGTGTAGCTTGAGGAGGAGCCATTAGAAATAACTGCTAGAATACAATGAAGTGTAACTTGAAGGAGGAAATTAGAAATAACTGCTAGAATACAATGAAGTGTAACTTGAGGAGGAGCCGTTAGAAATAACTGCTAGAATACAATGAAGCCATTAGTAACTGCTAGAATACAATGAAGTGTAGCCCATTAGAAATAACTGCTAGAATACAATGAAGTGTAACTGCTTGAGGAGGAGCCATTAGAAATAACTGCTAGAATACAATGAAGTGTAACTTGAGGAGGAGCCATTAGAAATAACTGCTAGAATACAATGAAGTGTAACTTGAGGAGGAGCCATTAGAAATAACTGCTAGAATAAAGTAACTTAGAAATAACTGCTAGAATACAATGAAGTGTAACTTGAGGAGGAGCCATTAGAAATAACTGCTAGAATACAATGAAGTGTAACTTGAGGAGCCGTTAGAAATAACTGCTAGAATACAATGAAGTGTAACTTGAGGAGGAGCCGTTAGAAATAACTGCTAGAATACAATGAAGTGTAACTTGAGGAGGAGCCATTAGAAATAACTGCTAAATACAATGAAGAATACAATGAAGAGGAGCCATTAGAAATAACTGAGAATACAATGAAGTGTATTAGAAATAACTGCTAGAATACAATGAAGTGTAGCTTGAGGAGGAGCCGTTAGAAATAACTGCTAGAATACAATGAAGTGTAGCTTGAGGAGGAGCCATTAGAAATAACTGCTAGAATACAATGAAGTGTAGCTTGAGGAGGAGCCATTAGAAATAACTGCTAGAATACAATGAAGTGTAACCCATTAGAAATAACTGCTAGAATACAATGAAGGAGCCGTTAGAAATAACTGCTAGAATACAATGAAGTGTAACTTGAGGAGGAGCCATTAGAAATAACTGCTAGAATACAATGAAGTGTAACTTGAGGAGGAGCCATTAGAAATAACTGCTAGAATACAATGAAGTGTAGCTTGAGGAGGAGCCATTAGAAATAACTGCTAGAATACAATGAAGTGTAACTTGAGGAGGAGCCGTTAGAAATAACTGCTAGAATACAATGAAGTGTAGCTTGAGGAGGAGCCATTAGAAATAACTGCTAGAATACAATGAAGTGTAAAGGAGCCATTAGAAATAACTGCTAGAATACAATGAAGTGTAACTTGAGGAGTGAAGTGTAGCTTGAGGAGCCATTAGAAATAACTGCTAGAATACAATGAAGTGTAACTTGAGGAGGAGCCGTTGAAATAACAAATACAATGAAGTGTAACTTGAGGAGGAGCCGTTAGAAATAACTGCTAGAATACAATGAAGTGTAACTTGAGGAGGAGCCATTAGAAATAACTGCTAGAATACAATGAAGTGTAACTTGAGGAGGAGCCGTTAGAAATAACTGCTAGAATACAATGAAGTGTAGCTTGAGGAGGAGCCATTAGAAATAACTGCTAGAATACAATGAAGTGTAGCTTGAGGAGGAGCCGTTAGAAATAACTGCTAGAATACAATGAAGTGTAACTTGAGGAGGAGCCATTAGAAATAACTGCTAGAATACAATGAAGTGTAACTTGAGGAGGAGCCGTTAGAAATAACTGCTAGAATACAATGAGGTCTCGTTTCCAGCAGTGTGTGATTGTAACAGGGGCTCCACAGGGCCGAATCCTCACGGCTGAATCCACAGCATATCCGCGAGTGAAGGTCCCATTGTATTGATTACAATCAATAGAAAGAACTATTCCAGCCCAGTGTAGTGGTGTTTTAAAATGCTTATATTGAAGGCTGTGTGCGCTATAATGATTTACCTGATTTACTTCCTTTTAATTCCCTCTGCCCTTCTGCAGGCTGAGCTGTCCTTGTGCCTCTATGCTGGGACCTTGCTAATGCCATTCATTAAAGGCAGCGGGTAGTGGCTCTTTTCTACAGTGTGTCGATGTTCACAGAGGGGATTTCTTGGATGAGAGTGAGGGTCAGGGTTATTGACATTGTGGTTCCTCTACAATGCTGAAATATTGAACATATTCTCCCGGTTTCCTGGCTTTATCCCTATTGAATGATAATAATGCAAAGTTAGACATTAAATATATATTCAGGGGAAAACAATGACCAGAAGAAGCAGCAGATTTGTGGTAAACACGGTCACTGCTTGATTTTCATGACCCTTTTATCGCGCACTCCTGCCACCTGCAGATGTTTCAGATTGCGCTGGCTGCAGATGTTTCAGATTGCGCTGGCTGCAGATGTTTCAGATTGCGCTGGCTGCAGATGTTTCAGATTGCGCTGGCTGCAGATGTTTCAGATTGCGTTGGCTGTAGTCTGATAAACTCTGGCTTTTGTGTTTGCAGTATTCTCAGGTACTGTGCGATTGTTACGTGTTTATGAGGACCCTCTATATGTGAATGCCCTGGTTTGTAGTATCATGAATACAGTTATTCCAGTTATCCATATTATAAACTATCATGTAACCATATGAAAAACAAATTAGTTTTAAATTCTGTGCAGTGCAGCCATGCTTATAATCATTGGTTTTGTGGAATTTCAAAAGCAAAAGTAATGAAGTAAACTGATAAGTTGGTGTTGATTAGTTGAGCGTAGACTTTGGCACGTTTTAAACACAAGTCTGCTAAGGAGGGATGCAATCGTTGGGCTTGGTTAGATGGTTTTACAGCTGCTGCTTTTGCACAATTACTGGATTTGACCCCCAAAACCAAAGAACGTATTGAAAAATACCTCTTGAGGGCAGGGTTGAAATATTTCAATTGTATTAAGTGCATGTCCTGGGTCTCCAGACCTTTACTGGGTCCAAATCGCTTGAAATCTACCTCTGGAAAGTAAGCTAAGGCATCGATAAGACTTGCAGTCAAACTGTGTTTCTGTGCTTTCTTTGGTTCTGAATGTGGTTCGATTATATACTGTGTGTGTGTGTGTGTGTGTGTGTGTGTGTGTGTGTGAGTGAGTGTGAGAGTATATAGAGTCTGTGTGTATGTGTGAGAGTGTATATACTGTGTGTGTGTGTGTGTTTTTGTGTGTGTGTGTGTGTGTGTGTATATATACTGTGTGTGAGTGTATACTCTGTATGTCTGTGTGTGGGGGGTGTGTGTGTGTGAGTGTATATAGTGTGTGTGTGTGTATATACTGTGTGTGTGTAAGAGTGTATATATTGTGTGTGTGTGTGTGTGTGTGTATACGGTGTGTATATGTGTGTGTGTACTGTGTGTGAGTGTATATAAACTGTACAGGCTTGTGTACAAGGAAAGACAATAGAGAGCTGATATTTTAAGTGTATTGAATTGTTGCTCTGTAGACACAGGCCACTGTTCTAACAAAGTGATTGGACTACATACTGTAATGAAATAATGTGCACAGCGTTAAAGCATGACATGCTGTATTGAGTGCAGGTTGCTTGTTCCCTGGACGCTGAAGGCTGACCTTGAACAGGCCCTCGAGGAGGATGCAGTCGAGACAGATCTCTCTCTTCTGAGACGACTTCCAGCTTCCAACCCAACAAGCGCTCGCTTTCTGCACACAGGCGCTCCACTGTTTCCTGCGCTGCAGAGTGAAAGAATGCTGTTTTAAACCCGGGCTGTGTCACGGTAATAATAGTTTAAAAATGCAGAGTAGGAGCTTTTTTTTTTTTCTTCCTTTTTAATAAACTGTTTGTGCCAAGTAAGGGATAAGCAGCAGTAAAGCCGACAGCCTGTCTGCTGCTCACAGGCATTACATATATTAGATATTGATGTTGAAATATACTGTAGAGCAAGCAGCATGCTCCTTGCAGGCTGTAACATTGGACACATTCAAACAATGAGTATAGAAGGCAGACACGTCACGTGACGCTGTGTTAAAGTAGGGAAGACGTGGAACAAAGCAGCCAGTTACTAAGATGGTTCCAATCCGCTAGAGAAGGGAGTTCTGTAAGCAGGGGGATATGGGGTTGCTGTGGGTCGCTAGCTGATATTGCGCATGTACAGTTTAGGGGAAGTCATTCTGTTGAATCCTCTGCCAGGCAGGATCCAGCAGCAAGGCAGTAATTAGTGGGGGGCCTAAGTTGGGGAACTCTGTCCCGCTCTGCTGACATTTGCAGGTTTTTAAACTTGTTTTCTTTTTAGATGCTGGCATGCAGGTTTAGCTTCTTTATTTATTTAGTGAAGTTCCTGCTTTGAATGTAGAATGCTGCTTTTGGAATCTTGCAAGCTTTGGAACATGTGGCATGTTTGTTTGTAGAAGGCTGCTTGCACTGTAATACATGCTAGTAACATTGCTCTGGGTTACAGTAAGTGAAATGCATTAGAGTCCACTCATTTGGGATGTATCAGATTGGGCTTCTTCAAAACTAATTGCACCTGGATGCAAACTGGTTTCTGGGTCTTGGCTGTGCTGGCCTGGGGTCCCACATACTGGGTGAGGAAAGCCCAGACAGAAGATGTTCTGTATATGTATTCATACAGCTGAAAGTGAAGCAGAAAACGAAGCAGATTGTGAACTTGCAGCAGCTGCAAAATCCACTCTCCCAGCAGGTTTTGCATTGGGGGTAGTGGTGCCTGAAGGTAGAGTGGGGGAGGGAGAAATTAAATGGGAAAGCAAACTGCAATATCAAAAATTCAACTCTATTTCTCTGATGTGGACAGCAATCCACCAGGGAGACTGTCGACTGTCTTTCACCTGTAATCTGCAGCAGACACAAGACCAGTTCTCTGAAGCGAAACGTCTGGGCTGCTGGTGCCCACCAATGACCAGGACCTTGGTTGACAAGAAGGTTCTGGCACTCCTCGTTGCCTCTGAAGTGATGTGAATTCAGAAATATCACTTTGAGTGTTTAAGAAAACTAGAGCAAACGGAGCTGTTTCCACGCACAGCGTCTGACAACAGTTCCTGTGTTGATACCCCTGTGGTTCTGTGAGAGCGAGCGACCCATCTTTCTGACAAAAATGATTCCAATATCTTCTATATCGCAAGCTTCTGTTGTGTGATTCCTTTTGCCATGTGCCTCCAGTGCTGGTTTTGCACATGTGAGAATACACAATTAAATATGAAGGGACAGTTACGCAAACGCTTATTTATATATAAAGATTATTATTTAATAATCTCAGCGTTGGCTGATCACTTGTAGCATCATAGTGTAACCTGTATACTTTTTAATAAGTGTTTATGGTTATTTGTAATATAGGCACTTGTTTGTTCTTTTTTTTTTTAATCATCCATAGAATCTATGGTTATTTCTGTTTTTCTCATCTAGCGTAGCTCATCCCAACCAACCAACCAAACAGGTTTTGAAAAGCTGGAGATTCTGTTTTCATGTCTGTGTCGCTGTTGTGTATCTGAATCGGCTCATAATGGAGGGGTCTGTTGTGTATCTGAATCAGCTCATAATGGAGGGGTCTGTTGTGTATCTGAATCAGCTCATAATGGAGGGGTCTGTTGTGTAGCTGAATCAGCTCATAATGGAGGGGTCTGTTGTGTATCTGAATCAGCTCATAATGGAGGGGTCTGTTGTGTATCTGAATCAGCTCATAAAGGAGGGGTCTGGTGTATCTGAATCAGCTCATAATGGAGGGGTCTGTTGTGTAGCTGAATCAGCTCATAATGGAGGGGTCTGTTGTGTAGCTGAATCAGCTCATAATGGAGGGGTCTGTTGTGTATCTGAATCAGCTCATAATGGAGGGGTCCGTTGTGTAGCTGAATCAGCTCATAATGGAGGGGTCTGTTGTGTAGCTGAATCAGCTCATAATGGAGGGGTCTGTTGTGTATCTGAATCAGTTCATAATGGAGGGGTCTGTTGTGTATCTGAATCAGCTCATAATGGAGGGGTCTGTTGTGTATCTGAATCAGCTCATAATGGAGGGGTCTGTTGTGTATCTGAATCAGCTCATAATGGAGGGGTCTGTTGTGTATCTGAATCAGTTCATAATGGAGGGGTCTGTTGTGTATCTGAATCAGCTCATAATGGAGGGGTCTGTTGTGTATCTGAATCAGCTCATAATGGAGGGGTCTGTTGTGTATCTGAATCAGCTCATAATGGAGGGGTCTGTAGTGTATCTGAATCAGCTCATAATGGAGGGGTCTGTTGTGTATCTGAATCAGCTCATAATGGAGGGGTCTGTTGTGTATCTGAATCAGTTCATAATGGAGGGGTCTGTTGTGTAGCTGAATCGGTTCATAATGGAGGGGTCTGTTGTGTAGCTGAATCGGCTCATAATGGAGGGGTCTGTTGTGTAGCTGAATCAGCTCATAATGGAGGGGTCTGTTGTGTAGCTGAATCAGCTCATAATGGAGGGGTCTGTTGTGTATCTGAATCAGCTCATAATGGAGGGGTCTGTTGTGTATCTGAATCAGCTCATAATGGAGGGGTCTGTTGTGTATCTGAATCAGTTCATAATGGAGGGGTCTGTTGTGTTTTGTTTGTTTCTTGGTTTCGAGGGGTGAAAAGGTTTCATTAATTTGTTTATTTAGCAGACACCTTTATCCAAGACAACTTACAGAGACTAGGGTGTGTGAACTATGCATCAACTGCAGAGTCACTTACAACAACGTCTCACCCGAAAGACGGAGCACAAGGAGGTTAAGCGACTTGCTCAGGGTCACGCAATGAGTCAGTGGCTGAGCCGGGATTTGAACCAGGGACCTCCTGGTTACAAGTCCTTTTCTTTAACCACTGGACCACGCAGCCTCTTATATTCATGCGAGCTGCTCCATTCCTGTTTCGTTTTTTCTTTTTGAGCTCTTCTGTGCAGACCCCTGCTTGTCAGTTTAAATGTGCAGGAAGCACAGGATGAGACAGTAAAGACCCGGTTGCTCGCACTGTGCACACCTCTCTCAGGTCGAGGGCAGCGCTGGCAGAGCCCCTGCTTGGCTAGTTCAGATGTACAGCATTGGGTGAATTTCTATTATTGGCACAGGAACTAAACAATACTGCTGGCCTCCAGTGATAGGGAATGCTGAGAGGCAACAAGGTCTCTTGTTTTTGTCTGTTCTGGTTTCACTGTTTCAGATTCTACACATAAACCTGGATAAAACATGCGGAAGTGAGCATGCTTTGAGAGGGTATCAGTCGCCAGGATGTGACGGCTGAAACAGAAAATGATGAAAGGGAATCTAACTTGAGAGAACTGTTACTTCACACCCGTACCAGGTTTCCCTTTGGTGATCTTTAATAGAACAAAGGCTAATCACATTACATTTTGCTTTCTACAATAATTTAGACCTATCCAACTGGTCTTCACTGAGTCACACTGAGACAGCCCTGCTGAACCCCTATGTACTGTACATGTAATAGAAATTCAACAGGCAGGTGTACTTTGAGCCCCTGAAGATGTGTGAATCATTAGCCACTGCTCTGGTTTTATGTAACGGCTTGTACTGTTTTAAAAGTGCAGCATTAACCCTTCGTCAGCTGCAGCTGCTTTCTCATGAGATTCACTACAATGTAAAGCGAGTTGGTATTAGTTCTGATGCATTTCAATATGAGATTCACTGCAATGTAAAGTAAGTTCCTGATGCATTTCAATACTGGCCACACACTCCTGAATTGATCCCTGAGTGAATAAGAAGAAGAAGAATGTTTCTGTATTATTAAACTAAATCTGCACAATTCTTTACAGACGTTTCGTCAGTTTTTACATTGCCTCCGTGACACTGAAAAAGACTTCTAGTTGAAATCTTTGTCAAACGGATACGTTTCTTTTAGTAATTCTTGATTTTTTGGATACGTTTGGTAGTTGGTTTTAAAAAATAAAAGAAATGAGGGCAAAAAAAAGCATTTTCTAAATTAGAATTTTATATTTGATAAAACAAAACCCAGTCTGCAGAATGAATGTTCAAACAGTGGTCCGGTTTGCAACGATGTAGAGATGTTTGAATGAAGAGTTTCACTGATACGGTATCCCCTCAGACTAACCACTGAGCTAATGGATAACATCATCTGAGAAAGAGAGGCGATTAGTGTGAGCTGCATACAGATCAGTCACATGGAAACAATGACTGAGGAGATCCTCCAAACACTAAACATGCGCTCAGTATTTACACAAGGGGACCACATGCTTAAAAGATCCTCCAAACACTAAACATGCGCTCAGTATTTACATAAGGGGATAACACATGATGTTGATCCCATGTATAAGGCAGGCATTCATATGCTCTGACTCGCCCACCATGTTATACATGATGTGTTACAAAAGAGCATGGAATGAATACGTGTAATTCAAACAACATGAATTAACAGGGCTGAATTCAACATGAATGACTTCAGAGCTCAGGAAGTTCATGAGAGATTCAGATGTTGTTTCTGTGATTATTCAGTTGGAATTCATTATGAATTTGTGGCAATTATTTTAAAGTGTAACCAATAATTGCTTCCAGTTTTCTCTCACAGTTACTGTAATTAAAAGCCAGTCCTGGGATTGGTTCAAATCACAACCCCACTGCTGCCTTCTTTGGTGTATAATGGAGGAGACTCCTCTGGGCGAGCTGGAGAAGCTCTCATTGTCTCAGTTGGTGTCACTGATTGCAGTGTTGTGTGCGGAGCCTAGAACAGACTTGAAGATTCCAGATTCCCTCAAGTAGCAGGCTGGATTTGATGGCAGGGGGCACGCGCCAGCCTGAATGGGTGCTTATGCTGCCGGAGCTGTGCTCTCTGTGTGGGGCGCTTGACTTCCCCCTGCAGCTGTGAGGATAATGACTGCATTTCTAGAGCCCGGCGATTAACAGAAACTGACATTAATTACAGGAAGTACAGCTCCCTCAGCCTGCTGCCCTGCCAATGGGAGTGTCTAACACAAGCAAGTAAACAAGCCCAGGGAGGGGAGGGGAGGAGAGGAGGAGGAGCAGGTGCAGAGCTCTCTTCATGGGCTTGCCACAGCGCTTCACTGGGGGCTGGAAAAACACACATTCCTTTTGTCATGTGAAATGGAAAGCGTGCTCACTTCACAGCTCTTTTATTAAAACACACATTCCTTTTGTCATGTGAAATGGAAAGCGTGCTCACTTCACAGCTCTTTTATTAAAACACATTCCTTTTGTCATAATCGAAAGCACACACATTCCTTTTGTCATGTGAAATGGAAAGCGTCATGCTCACTTCACACACTCTTTTCATGAGAAATGGAAAGTGTGCTCACTTCATGTAAAACACACATTCCTTTTGTCATGTGAAATGGAAAGCGTGCTCACTTCACAACTCTTTTATTAAAACACACATTCCTTTTGTCATGTGAAATGGAAAGCGTGCTCACTTCACGTGACTGATGGATATTTACATGTGCAGATGAGCAGCGGTCCTGTTAAAAGCTGCTGCACTGTGTGCTCTTCTGAGTGGGATGTCCGTCGCAGTTTCATTCGAAGGACCCCTGCAGCAGCAGCAGCAGCAGCAGCTTCACTTGACCGACTTCATTCTTCCTTCCTTTCTATTCCACAAAGTACCCTGTATTCTAAATGATTTAGAAAATGAATAACGTGTTAAACTCAAACCTGACCCTAACTGCTAAATTACACCCGTGAGCAATTTAGGACCGCTGTGCAGTACATTCTTTAAAAACAAAATAGTGTAGTAGTGATAAGCACCACTGACCCCTAGCAAACTGGGGGTTTAATCCTAGCTGCTCTGCACAGATAAGCTCTATTGACACATGGACAGTGTTTACAGTACAAGCTGCTAATCATGTGAAATGATGTAAACGGTGTCAACATTTAAAACCTAAACTGCTTGTTTTGCTTTCTGAGTTCTGTGTGTCGCAGGGCGTGGATTAACAGTGTGGTATTGAGTTCTGTGTGTCGCAGGGTGTGGATTTACAGTGTGGTATTGAGTTCTGTGTGTCGCAGGGCGTGGATTTACAGTGTGGTATTGAGTTCTGTGTGTCGCAGGGCGTGGATTTACAGTGTTCCTCTTTCTCTGTTTGCTCTCGCAGGCTCCCCTCATGCTCTGCTGATTGAAGGAGCATGGTCCCTGGCTCACTGTGTTCCTCTTTCTCTGTTTGCACTCACAGGCTCTCCTCATGCTCTGCGGATTTGAAGGAATTGAAGGAGCATGGTAAAGCACCAGCCCTTGCAGGTCTATGAGCGGCAGCTCTGCTTATCGTGCCTCACAGGAATCTATGGTTGCCGTTGGAAACGGTACCAGCGGTCACATGATGACACGACAAAGGTCAGTGCTTTACATTCCACTAGAGCTAGGGTGACCATGTGACTCCATGTACACTGGGACAGTTCAGGCTTTTCAACTCACACCCCAATGCATTCTGGTAAGTGTAGTCCTGCTGTGAAAGGTATCCGAGACAGATGTAACGTACCATGATGCATTGCGATGTGAGTTGCAAAGCCTGAACTGTCTCAAACTGTCCTCGTGTACATGGAGTCATACGGGAACCCGAGTTGGAGCCCTTGTTGCAGTTTGTGTGTGTCTGATAATGCATGGAACAGGCATTTGAACTCATCAGAGTGGCCTGCCTCTCGCTCTTCACTGTATGTCTATCTCTGCTTCTTTATTCTTCGTTCTCATTGCTTTCAGTACATGCATCCCACTCACTGCGGGGGGACAAAGCAATTCAAAACAGGTCTGGCATGAATTAGAACATAAGGAATTCTAGAACGAGAGAAGGCCATTCGGCCCACCTGTGCTCGCTCTCTTTGATGCCAGTGTGGTCCGTTAGCACTCAGGAGAGGAAAAACAACCCCCCCCCCAACCAGGTTAGAAGAATGAAACCTCTGGGAATCTGTGGCTAAATGGACCGCCCTTCCTCCAGGCGGCTAGCTCAAGCTCTTACTGTGGTCACAGAGAGGGTTATACAGTATTGTTCATGACAGCATCCACAATATTCTTGAAGGATCCGATAGTCTCTGCTTCAACAACTCTGTCCGGCAGCCTGTTCCAGTGGTTCACCACCCTTTCTGTGAAAAAGCTCCTTCTCCCCTCGGTTCTGAACATGCCCTTCTTCAGCTTCCACAGCTTCCACCCGTGGCCCCTGGTTCTGTTCTCTGTGACCTGTGAAATATAATTCTCAGCAGTTACTGTGTTAAACCCCTTGACAGTTATAAATACCTCTATTAAATCGCCTCTGGCTCTCCTTCTTTCAGCTCTTTCAGCCTCCCTTCCTTCATATGACATACCCTTCAATCCTGGAATTAATCGTGATGCTCTCCTCTGTACTCTCTCCAATGCCTCAATGTCTTTCTTATGGAGACCCGAACTGGACACAGTATTCTAGGCGTGGTCGTACCAGTGCATTGTATAATTAATATAACCTCTCTAGATCTGCGTCAGCCCAAGCTTGAATCTTGCCTAAATCTCTTAAAGTTGCTGATTTGGAAGTTAGCTACTCCTCCCAGTTTAGTGTCGTCTGCAAATGTGCATCGTTTACTGATTATGTCTTGGTCCAAGTCATCAATATATATATATATATATATATATATATATATATATATATATATATATATATATATATATATATATATATATAAAGAATATGTGCTGTTTGCTGAGCCCTGGGTTGGTCTCTTGCAGTCCATCCTCATGTTAGATACTGGGATGAGGAGACGGGGGAGGGTTACACACCGTGTTTATTAACAGATTCTGCCACTGGAGCTCTTGTGCTTCCAGTAAATCCTAGAATTCTTGTGAAATTATGCAAACAGTGATGCTTCAACATTACTGTAGTTTACTTTGGTGTTTGTTGGCTACCACACAGTTTATATAATTACTGTTGGCCTGAATGTTTTTAGATTTGTGCTGTGACTAATACGGTAAGTGCAACATTAGTCATGATGGAAAACTGTACTGGCCAAGGCCCACCTGAGCTTGGGGACATTGTGTTGTTTTTGTGATCCAGACAGAAAGCTCACTTGCTCCACTAATATATCACAAATGAAAGCTGCATTTAGGGTTCTGCCTTGTAAGAGGCTTTGGAATCAGTAAATCATAAACCACGTGCAGCAGTCACATTTCTTGAAGGATCAGTTATTATTAACGATATTATAATTCCTTAAGATTCTGAGAAGTTGAAACACTGGATTTGGTAGCAATTTCCTAATCTGTGCTAAAGCTGGTAAAAGCCCTCTTCTAGATTTGAACCTTCCTCTTGTATTGGATTTGCAAGCAGCTGTGGCATAAGCTCTGCTGATGAGAAAACAGTGCAAGCAAGTATTTACAAAGACTGGAGCCTGTGTTAAAGATACTAGGACCTCACGTTCAGTGTTAATTAGTGCTGCATGAACCGATCATCGATTATTCACATTGAGCTCTCCACAGAAATCAGGTGCTGACAATCAGGTGAGGGTCACTGGTGTTGATCGGGCTGATTTCCATTCAGAGAAACAAGTGAAGAAACAGCTGCTTGGATTTGTGGTGACTGCTGCTTTTCTTACTCTGTTGAGCACAGCGATCCACACAAACCCAAGCAGCTGTTTGTTCACTTGATTCACCTAGAATGGGAACTTAGCCTGATCCACACCAATGCCCTCCCCTGTGCAGAGCTCCTCCGGTTCAGGCAGCACTGGTGCTCATCCCCATGTGTAAACATGCCCTGTGTTAAACCGCCTGGAAGTAAATCAAACACACTTTCTGTCCCTGGGGAGGTTGTTATGGATAATTATTATTATTATTATTTATTTCTTAGCAGATGGTTTCTTATCCAGGGCCTTGTCTAGTAATCATACAAATACAAATTTCAAGTGTTACAATATAAGTTACAATAAAAACAAGAAATACAATAATTCTCATGGTTTACAAACCACATAATAATACAGCAGATAATAATGAAAGTTACATCAGGATATGATTAAATAGTGATAGTTACATCAGGATATGATTAAGTACAAAAGTACTACAGTTTAAACACTTGGCAGATTACAATATTCTGAAGTACAGGATTAAATCAGTAAAATGATGTCATTAAGAGCAAAGTAAAGCATATTTAAATGAAGGGTGATAGTGTCCCAGGATACAACAGAGGTGTTCTACAGGTGCTGTTTGAAGAGGTGAGTCTTAAACAATGTGGTCAGGGACTGGGCAGTCCTGACATCTATAAAGGTGTTCCACCACTGCGGATGTTATTATAAGGTGTACAGGGGAGCGTGTTATAAGGTGTTATACAGCATGTTATTATAAGGTGTACAGATGTTATTATAGGTGTGCAGTCTGATCAAGCATCTGCTGTACAAGAGTCTTGAACTGGATCCTGTGCTCAGACTGTGGCAGACTGATTTCACTCCGATACTCTCCTTGCAGAGCATTGTGTGCACCTGCTGAGTGCACAGCAAAGTTCTTCTCCAGTAACAATAGAAAACAGCACGAGACAGGAAAAAGGAAAGTACCAGGGCCTGGACCACAGAGATCTGATGGTGAGGATGTTTAAGAGACCTTCGATGTTGCTCAGGAAGAATGCTGCATCTGAGCACCACGGATATCTGATGGGGATGTTTAAGAGAGGCAGGGGTCCAGGGTGACTCAATTCTTAGCTGAGGAAGAGGAGAGAGTTATTCCAGAGGAACAGAGATAGAGAGATCAGAGGAGGAGGGAAAGAAAAGGAGGTCAGATTTAGAGAGGTTGAGTTTGAGGTGATGCGAGTGATAAGCAGGTATTTCAGCTACATGGTTTCTTATAAGCCTTGTCTAGTAATCATACAAGCTTTTAGTAAGACTGTTGGAATTTGACCAGATTGCACATGGTTTACTTTGCAGATATTCACAGCCATTTCAATGAACCTTCGAGAAACGAAGGAACTCGAGTGAAAGCTCCAGTAGTCTTGGCTTCATCTGCCAGCTACTTCAATAGCAATCAGTGTGATGTCATTGCTGGTATTTCATAGCTGCCGCCCACAAGGTGTAATGTACAGGTAGCAATACCTTCTTAACACTGTATGAAGTTATTATAAGGTGTTATACGGCATGTTATTATAAGGTGTACAGCATGTTATAAGGTGTTATACAGCATGTTATTATAAGGTGTACAGCATGTTATTATAAGGTGTACAGCATGCAAGCATCTGCTGTACTTCTCATCCTGTGCTCAGACTGTGGCAGACTGATTTCACTCCGATACTCTCCTTGCAGAGTGCATTGTGTGCTCCTGCTGAGTGCACAGTAAAGGCTCTTCTCCAGTAACAATAGAAAACAGCACGAGACAGGAAAAGGAAAAGGTGCACCACAGAGATCTGATGAGGGATGTTTAAGAGACCCTCGCTCGCTGACAATGCTATCTGAGCACCACGGAGATCTGATGAGGGATGTTTGAGACCCTCGCTCGCTGACAATGCTATCTGAGCACCACGGATATCTGATGAGGGATGTTTAAGAGACCCTCGCTCGCTGACAATGCTATCTGATGAGGGATGTTTAAGAGACGCTCGCTCGCTGACAATGCTATCTGAGCACCACAGATATCTGATGAGGGATGTTTGAGACGCTTGCTCGCTGACAATGCTATCTGAGCACCACGGATATCTGATGAGGGATATTTGAGATGCTCGCTCGCTGACAATGCTATCTGAGCACCACGGATATCTGATGAGGGATGTTTGAGATGCTCGCTCGCTGACAATGCTATCTGAGCACCACGGATATCTGATGAGGGATGTTTAAGAGACGCTCGCTCGCTGACAATGCTATCTGAGCACCACAGATATCTGATGAGGGATGTTTGAGACGCTTGCTCGCTGGTAATGTGTAATGTGACAACACTCATGCTGCAGTGGCACGAATCACAGAAACCTTCAACACTGGACAAGACCAGCCTGTTTCCACAGCTAGCAATGTGGTCCCAGCTTCATCAGGAGCTGCGCTGTTACACTTGTTCTCTCATTTCTATTGTCAGTGACAGGATTTAAGTGTTCAGGCTGAGAGCATGAATCCACAACGATGGGAAACTCTTTAGTACACACACATGGAAAGACATGATATCTGCATGAATCAATAGAATGATCTGAAAGCTTGCGAGCGCATTTCACCCACATGCGCTGCTCTTCAGGTGGATCATTTCTGTGCAGTCTGACTGGTACAGTGCGAACAGGAAGGTTCAGCTTCATCTGTACAATTAGTGAGATATGAAGACGAAGCTTCCCACTCTCATGGTGGGTGGGCGTCTCTGACAACAGCTTATCTTGTCACAATTTGAAAGAAATTCTTTGAAAGAAGGAGCTCTTTGAATAAGCTCCATAGCAGTGGTTGTGTTGAAGGCAGATGTGTATTTTCTATAGATGTGTGGTAAGGGAGAACTCAGCCTGGCTGCAAAGTCAGAGGAGCAGGTTTCCCACACAGCTGTCTGGTTCAGTCAGCAGTCCTCTTGATGCAACGGAAAGAGCATTAGGAACTTCTATTACAAACTACTTCTTTAAGAAGCTAAAAATGCTGACGAAGACGACAGCAAGAGGCAGTGCATCGACTACAACTGTGGACACAAACGCAAACGAAGCCATCGACACACAGAGAAGTCAGTAACGTAAAGATGGAGAAAGACACTGTAGAAGGAAATCCTTGTAGAAATCAGATAAATGCATTGCCTATTATATACATTACTAGAGGGTCAGTATACAAATAAAATGAGCATTTGTATAATAATTCTTGCTTAAGAAAAATGATATTTGAGCTCCGGTGCCTTCAGATTTAGGACTACAGCCCTGCTGTCAATTGACATTGCCTGAGAGATGCATTGGACTGAAGGGAGAGGTCAGCCTGGCTGCACAGAGGAGCAGGTTTCCTTCAGTGATGTGTCTAAGGGAGAGGTCAGCCTGGCTGCACAGAGGAGCAGGTTTCCTTCAGTGATGTGTCTAAGGGAGAGGTCAGCCTGGCTGCACAGAGGAGCAGGTTTCCTTCAGTGATGTGTCTTCATTATTATTTTGGCTGCGCACATTTATTTTCCTAGCAGTGATGTGTCTTATCCAGGTCAGCCTGGCTGCTCAGAGGAAATACATTTCAAGTGTGTCAATACAAGGTCATACAATAAGAGCAAGAAATACAATAATTTTGTCTGAGGTCTAACAAGGTCAGTCTAACAAGCAGGTTTCCTTCAGTAATGCCCTTCATGTGTCTAACCAGCCTACAAACACTTTGATTGACCCAGACTTTATTTCCTGTCTATAGAAACTTTATATCATGTTTTAAATGTAAAGTTGCTACAGTAGGAACAAGAAAAATAAAGAGAAGGAAGTTTACCACCAAACATGTGGCTGTGAAGCCAGCCCAAAGCATTGAAGAATGGCAGTCGTATATTTAAAACATGACATTTGAAGCTGTTCACTCTCGCACAAGCCTCTTACCAGGTGAAGAGCAGAGCTCCAGTATTATTAGTTTCTAGTATAGTGAGGCTGCTGGTTGTACCAGTGGGAAGGGAATGAAGAGATGAATATTTCAGGAGGAACTCTCACGCTGTGAAACCTCCGCTGCCCTTCATGCCATCCGCTCATTGATGAGGTGATTCTGATTCCCACTGTGTCCCAGATTAAATGCAAGAGAGCGTCCGCTGTGACCATCTGCACAGCCCCCGTTCTCCATGACATTCAGCACAGCTTCCAGTACTCCTGAGCTTGGGGAAAGATACATTTCATTTACCAGTGCATTAGATACAATGTGTGTCTGTGTGTGTATGTATGTATGTATGTATGTATGTATGTATGTATGTGTATATATATATATATATATATATATATATATATATATATATATATATATATATATATAATGTATGTATGTATGTATGTATGTATGTAATATTGTTACAAAGCAGGGCCTGCAACGGCAAACTTGTTGACAATAACGATAACACACACTGATATCTCAGTTCAATCAGGGCAAGGCCTGGTTCTTTATTCTCTCCCGGTTTCCAGGCAGAGGGATAGTCAGTAGTAAAGTTTGGTACACAGTACAGGTTTTCATATAAACAGGGTCTTGCAACCGGCAGGGTAGCCCAAACGTTCCAATTCAACACAGGTAATCAATAATTCACAACACAATAACTCTCCTCGTCCCCGCACACAGATACAGCAAAACAACTCTCTCCTTCAAAACACTCGCTCTTTGTGGCTGTCCCTTCCCTAAATATACAGGTGCTTGGAGTTTAATTGCCCCATTAACAGGTCATCACAGCCCATTCACACCCTTCCCAAGACGCCTGTCTCTGGGCAGATTTCCCCGTCGACCATTTTGTGAACTGTTTTGTGTAATCGTCGGCCATTTTGTATGAGGGCACAATCCCAACAAAATGTCCGCCTTCACATGTCTTATAGAATAATAAATTGCTCTTGCAAGGATTTGGAGTGCATCTCTTTGAGGAGTTGGCCCAGGTGTCCGTAGAAGTTTCCTGAACCTCGTTTCTGTAGAGACACAATAGCTGGCTTGTTCAGAGGACAGTTAAACTGTTCTGTCGTGTATTCTGCTTAAACTGAAACTCAGAGGAGATGATCGCTCATGTTCTCATTTATCTGCACTTTAGAGTTTTGTTTGCCTGGATTCCTTCTATAATTGGCACCTTTCCATTTTGTTTCTAAAAATACCACCTGCTTTGTGCAGAGCTGTTATCAAGTGGAATGATGAGTGTAGCTCCTGTTCTAAAGTGGAATGATGGGTGTAGCTCCTGTTCTAAAGTGGAATGATGAGTGTAGCTCCTGTTCTAAAGTGGAATGATGAGTGTAGCTCCTGTTCTAAAGTATACACTTTGATTAGCTGTCCTCTTTAAACTGTGCTTCCTTCCATTGCATATTTTTAGAAAGTCCAATTTTTACAGGAAGTATAATTCAGGCTTGCGACTCTTGCAATATCTTTAAAGCTGCTGTTTCTTGCCAGTTGTATACAATCAGATGTTTTTAACACACTGTATTCTTCTTCTAAGGTATCTGTGCATTCAAAATGTTTCTGTGCAGAACGTTTTATTTCAGAGTGAAGGTCGAACAACCAGAAGCACAGTGATGTATGTCGTGGGTGTGAGGATTGAGTTTAGTGCTTCAGCTGGCAGGGGCATTCTCTCCTTTTTAAAGTGGATCTTAATTGTCACCTGGTGAGAGGAGCTGGAGAAGCCTCCTGAGACTGACACTCATGCGATTGGAAATGTACAGGCTGTGAGCATGAAGTACGGGCTCATGAAATGAAATGTACAGACTGTGAGCATGAAGTACGGGCTCATGAAATTAAATGTAGACTGTGAGCATGAAGTACAGGCTCATGAAATGAAATGTACAGACTGTGAGCATGAAGTGCAGGCTCATGAAATTAAATGTACAGACTGTGAGCATGAAGTACGGGCTCATGAAATGAAATGTACAGACTGTGAGCATGAAGTACGGGCTCATGAAATGAAATGTACAGACTGTGAGCATGAAGTACGGGCTCATGAAATGAAATGTACAGACTGTGAGCATGAAGTACAGGCTCATGAAATGATGAAAGCTTGGGCTTCACTATAGTCTAGACTGGGCTATTTGGCTTAACAGCTTCAATCCCTTCAGTTTTACATTCAAGTCATTATAATGGTGTATATTAATGATTTTCAGACATCCCTTTTAAAATGCTTACAATTCTGCTTGTTTTCAGTGCTCCGTTTCCATGGAAACCCGAGCGCAGATGGACCTGCTGAATTGAAATGACGAGGGTTATATTCTGGGAATCCTCCTCTTAATAGAGCATTCCAGGGACAGATCATTAAATGCAAAGCTGTTCATTACTATTCATCTGGCTTTTATTAATGTTATTAATTAAACCTGTTGCTACTGAATAATCTTCACAGAAATCCTTTGACTTGATCGCTATCAGACTGATACAAATCAATATGTGTATGTGTGTGTATATATATATATATATATATATATATATATATATATATATGACTCAGTGGTTGGAAATTCTGGTCTGTGATTGGTTAAAACCTCATCATAGGATTGAACTATTGCCCTGACATCCTTACACCACCGGGCAATAGCTCCATCTGTCATGTGATTGGTTCACATCACTGTCAGTCCCGCCCCTTTTCAAAGGCACGCCATTTTCTCTTGTTGTGAGGAGAGCAGGGGAGATGTGAAAAAACTGCTGAATAGCGATTCTGTGACTTAACAGAAAATTAATTACATAACATACTACTAAAGAAAGATGCTCCAAACTCTAAAATGCAGATTAAAACGTCACTGTCACTGTTTGCTGACTCTCTGAAATTCAAACAAATTCAACTGGACGATGTAAATAAGACGGCTGGGATATAAACTGGACTATGCAGCAGTCAGCAAGCCACCCAGAGAGCTGGACTCTAAAAACACTTTGATAACCCTGCGCTATGAACTGCAAAACATGTTCTGTTATTTATCTGTTATTTATTTATTTATTTACATATGCTGTAGCAGCTGTATTTAAACAACATATATAAAGTCATATTTACTGTCCAACCTCGCCTCTCTTATTGTTTTGACTGACTCCTATATTAAATATGTACTGCAGACTCATCTCATAGTGGAAAATGAAATGCCCCTCGGGAAGACTATTGTTACCTCCTGTGGCTTCGGGCATTATAGCCCCCTGTGGGTAACTATAGGCTTCCCTCAGGTTAACAATTTTCCACTATAGCCCTCCTCTCCAGTCCATATTTACTATATATATATAAATAAAAGACAAAAAATATTGACGAGCATATTTGTAATCAGCAAACTTTAAAATGCCAGGCTTGGCATGTACGTTCTTGGATAATTGTGTCGCTTTGTCTCTTTGTGTTTTTTAAAATGCCAGGCTTGGCATGTACGTTCTTGGATAATTGTGTCTCTTTGTCTCTTTGTGTTTTTTAAAATGCCAGGCTTGGCATGTACGTTCTTGGATAATTGTGTCTCTTTGTCTCTTTGTGTTTTTTAAAATGTCAGGCTTGTGTCATTGTAACGTTCTTGGATAATTGTGTCTCTTTGTCTCTTTGTGTTTTTTAAAATGCCAGGCTTGGCATGTACATTCTTGGATAATTGTGTCTCTTTGTCTTTTTGTGTTTTTTAAAATGCCAGGCTTGGCATGTACGTTCTTGGATAATTGTGTCGCTTTGTCATTTTAAATGTTCTTGTTAATTGTCTCTTTCAAATGCCAGGCTTGGCATGTAAAGTCTTGGATTTTCTCTTTTTTTAAATGTTCATCTTTGTCTTTTGTGTTTTTTAAAATGCCAGGCTTGGCATGTACAGTCTTGGATAATTGTGTCTCTTTGTCTCTTTGTGTTTTTTAAAATGCCAGGCTTGGCATGTACATAATCTAAAATGCTAAATAGTATGTCTCTTTGTCTCTTTGTGTTTTTTAAAATGCCAGGCTTGGCATGTACAGTCTTGGATAATTGTGTCTATTGTCTCTTTGTGTTTTTTAAAATGCCAGGCTTGGCATCTTGTACAATCTTGGATAAAATTGTGTCCCGCCCCTTTGTTGTCTCTTTGTGTTTTTTAAAATGCCAGGCTTGGCATGTACAGTCTTGGATAATTGTGTCGCTTTGTCTCTTTGTGTTTTTTAAAATGCCAGGCTTGGCATGTACAGTCTTGGATAATTGTGTCTCTTTGTCTCTTTGTGTTTTTTAAAATGCCAGGCTTGGCATGTACAGTCTTGAAATTGTGTCTCTTTGTCTCTTTGTGTTTTTAAAATGCCAGGCTTATTGTCTTGGATAATTGTGTCTCTTTGTCTTTTGTGTTTTTAAAATGCCATTGGCATGACAGTCTTGGATAATTGCTTTGTCTCTTTGTGTTTTTTAAAACCCAGGCTTGGCATGTACAGTCTTGGATAATTGTGTTATTTGTCTCTTTGTGTTTTTAAAATGCCAGGCTTGGCAGGTCTAATTTAAACTTTGTCTCTTTGTGTTTTATATTTCTTGGATAATTGTGTCGCTTTGTCTCTTTGTGTTTTTTAAAATGCCAGGCTTAAATATGTACAGTCTCATCTAATTGTGGAAAATTGTCTCTTTGTGTTTTTTAAAATGCCAGGCTTGGCATGTACAGTCCCTTGGATAATTGTAGGCTTCCCTCAGGTTAACAATTTGTCCACTATAAAAATGCCAGGCTTGGCATGTACAGTCTTTACTATAATTGTGTATATTTGTCTCTTTGTATTTTTAAAATATAGGCTTGGCATGTACATTCTTGGATAATTGTGTCGCTTTGTCTCTTTGTGTTTTTTAAAATGCCAGGCTTGGCATGTACAGTCTTGGATAATTGTGTCGCTTTGTCTCTTTGTGTTTTTTAAAATGCCAGGCTTGGCATGTACAGTCTTGGATAATTGTGTCGCTTTGTCTCTTTTTTTTTTTTTTCATTTCCAAGATCACCATCACCCAACGCTTCCTATTGCTGCTGGCAATTACAAAATATAGGTTTTAAAATGCAGTGGGTTAATAAACCTGATTAATGTACATCCACAATTCACTGCAGATAAACTGTTATTGAATAACGTGTAGAGGGGGTAGAAAAGCTGGGTTATTTTCCAGTGTGTGCGTGTGCGTGCGTGTGCCTGTGCGTGTCTGTATCTGTGTCTGTGTGTGCGTGCGCGTGCGTGTGCGTGCCTGTGTGTTTTCTCCATGAACTCCACAAAGGTTCTTCAACTTCATTGCACATTTTAAAGCATTATTTTGTGCATTGCAGAGCATTATAAATCGCTTGTCTGCATGAAAGAAAGAATCCTGGTCTTCATTCATTTTGCTGCGTCCTTTTTTAATGAGCTAGCCAGTGCTTCAGGGAGCCTACTGAAGAAAGAAAGAGAAAAAGGTCAAAGGAGAGAGACAAATATTGACATGACTAATTAGAGGGATGAATTATTTTTAACCAGGAGACAGAGTGCTTCTTATCAGGAGTCAGGTAGCTCTGTATGAATTGGCGCTCCTCTGTTAGTGTGCTATGGGCTTTCTCAAGCCTCTGTAGCTTTCTCAAGCCCCTGTAGCTTTCTCAAGCCTCTGTAGCTTTCTCAATCCTCTGTATCTTTCTCAATCCCCTGTGTCTTTCTCAATCCTCTGTATCTTTCTCAATCCCCTGTGTCTTTCTCAAGCCTCTGTAGCTTTCTCAAGCCTCTGTAGCTTTCTCAAGCCTCTGTAGCTTTCTCAATCCTCTGTATCTTTCTCAATCCCCTGTATCTTTCTCAATCCCCTGTATCTTTCTCAATCCTCTGTATCTTTCTCAATCCTCTGTAGCTTTCTCAATCCCCTGTGTCTTTCTCAATCCTCTGTATCTTTCTCAATCCTCTATCTTTCAACACTTACAGTGTCTCTCAAACACCGACTGGGCTTTGCAGTTGATGACTTGAGGAAACACTTGTGTACTGTAGGTTAAGAATTGCTGTGTGAAAGTTGTATTTCTGATCTCTAAGTTAAAGCATTACTGGACACAGACTTGTACATGTGTGTGTTTTTTGTTTTTTTTGTTTGTTTGGTTGATTAAGCAGGAGAGCTAATGGGTAATTCTATAACCTCCTGGCTATATCAACAATAAAGGCTGCACACATTGAGATACTGGCGCTACACTTGGTACACAGCTGCTTTCTATTATTCTTTCTATAAAGATCCATTGCAGGTAAACCTTGACTGTGTGGTGTTAACCACTGGCAGTATCAATGATAAAGATCGTTTCCACATAGCCATGTTCCTGCAGTGACGCCATTCCCCTTACCCTGGCACTCTGGGGATGCTTGATTCCCTTACCATGCACTCTGGGGATGCTTGATTCCCTTACCCTGGCACTCTGGGGATGCTTGCTCCCCTTACCCTGCACCTCTGGGGATGCTTGATTCCCTTACCCTGGCACTCTGGGGATGCTTGATTCCCTTACCCTGCACCTCTGGGGATGCTTGCTCCCCTTACCCTGCACCTCTGGGGATGCTTGATTCCCTTACCCTGCACCTCTGGGGATGCTTGATTCCCTTACCCTGGCACTCTGGGGATGCTTGATTCCCTTACCCTGGCACTCTGGGGATGCTTGATTCCCTTACCCTGCACCTCTGGGGATGCTTGATTCCCTTACCCTGCACCTCTGGGGATGCTTGATTCCCTTACCCTGCACCTCTGGGGATGCTTGATTCCCTTACCCTGGCACTCTGGGGATGCTTGATTCCCTTACCCTGCACCTCTGGGGATGCTTGATTCCCTTACCTGGCACTCTGGGGATGCTTGATTCCCACCCTGGCACCTCTGGGGATGCTTGATTCCCTTACCCTGCACCTCTGGGGATGCTTGTTCCTTTTGTACCTGGGGATGTTTGATTCCCTTGTCTGGCATGCCAGGGGATGCTTGCCCCCTTAAAGCCTGCACCTCTGGGGATGCTTGATTCCCCCACCTAGCACTCTGGGGATGCTTTCCCAAGGACCCTTACACTGTGGGGATGCTTGCCCCCTTACCCTGACCCTGGGGATTATTATCAAGATAACCTGGCATGGGGATGCTTGCCAGACCCTGTTTGACAATGCAGATTCTCCATGAAGGTGGCACTCTGGGGATGAATGCTCCATTTACTGCACCCTGGGGATGCTTGATTTCCCTGACCTTAGGGATGCTTGATTCCCTTAAATCTCTCTGGGGTCCTTGCTCTCTGTTTCCTGGCACTTGACGGATGCTTGATTCCCTTACAAGAGGCACTCTGGGGATGCTTGATTCCCGCCCTGGCAGGGGATGCTTGATTCCCTTACCCTGCTAGCTGGGGATGCTTTTTCCCTGGCCCACCTCTGGCACTTTGGGGACAGCTTCCTGCTCTGGGGACACACAGGGGTGCACCTCTGGGGATGCTTGCTTCCCTTGGATGGAAAGTGTTTGGATGTTGGTCTTGTTTGCCAGTGCACTCTGAAAAGGGACACACTGAAGATCCCTGACCCAGTGCTTATAAACACCTTCCACAAGGAGCTTTACTGTATGAACCAAAAACAAGACCCTGTTCATTATTATCAAGATAACAAGAATGAACCGCAGTCCAGAACGGTTTGACAAGGCAGATTCTCCATGAAGGTACACTCTGACGTGAATGCTCCATTTATCACCCTATAATCTTCTGTTCTGAGTTTAGGGCTTGATTAGTAAATCTCGCAGGTCCTCTCTCTGTTTCCTGATTCTTGACGGATTTCATTCGGACAAGAGGAATCAAAATCCTGCCCGCTGAGTGAAGAGACTACAGTGACTGCGACTGCTAGCTGAGGTTTTTTCTGGCCCGGTTTTGACAGACAGCTTCCTGCTCTCACAGGACACACAGGGGTCAGGCTGCTGGATCAGGATTCTCTGAGAAGGAAAGGAAAGGATGTTGGTCTTGTTTTGAACTTCATTTACAAAAAACAAAACAAGATGGGATAATGGGTCTGCTGTGGGCTGGTGTGATTTAATGTGTTTGAAATCCATAGACCAGTTACAACATCTCGATTAACATGACCCCACTCTCCACCTAGCCCATAATGAATTGTGTTTGAAACTCCAATCCAGTCCTGTGTGTTAAACAGGTGTTCTTTCAGATTTGAGAGAGCTGTTAACGGGCCCCCCCTTCCAGAGAGCTGTTATCGTGGCTCTTTCAGATTCCAGAGAGCTGTTAACGTGGCTCTTAAAGTGTGCTGTTAACGAAGCTCAGTAAGATTCCAGTTCTGTTAACGTCTCTCAGATTCCAGAGAGCTGTTAACGTCCTCTTTCACCAGAGAGCTGTTAACGTGGCTCTTTATTGTCCATTTGCTGTTAACGGGCTCTTTCAGATTCCTGCTTTAACTGGCTCTTCAGATTCCAGAGAGCTGTTAACAGCAGCTTTCAGATTCCAGAGAGCTGAGTTTTTCAACAAAAGAGTTCAGATTCCAGAGAGCTGTTAACGTGGCTCTTTCAGATTCCAGAGAGCTGTTAACGTGGCTCTTTCAGATTCCAGAGAGCTGTTAACGTGGCTCTTTCAGATTCCAGAGAGCTGTTATAGGAAGCCTGCTGAGAGGGCATGTAGTCTTTCCATGCAGTCTACCATACTGCATGTCCATGCAGTCTACCATACTGCATGTTTAGAGAGAGCTCCAGTGATGGTTTTGATTGATTGACGTGGCTTGGGCTGAGTTTGAGTCTGTTCATTTACAGAACTCTGACAGTTAGGATAATGTGTCTGCTGTGGGCTGGGTTTGCTCTGAATGTGTTTGAAACTCCACTCCAGTCCTGTGTGTTAGAACAGGTGTTCTTGTAAGGACAGGATGGGGCCCCCCAATTCTCATGAATGTCACATGGTTGAGTTTGAGTCTGAAGACAGTCACATTGTGTGCTACTCCACTAAAGGAAGGATGAGCTTCTCTCATGATCAGTATTGTCCATTTGCACCTGTGGCTTCACATTGTGTGCAGCATTAAATGAAGGAATGATTTCAACAAAAGGTTCAAATTTAGTCTGTGGCTTATCTTGAGGCTGCATTAAAGGAAGGATGGATTTCTCATTGAAGAGGTTGAGTTTGAGCCTGTGTTTCATTTGTTTGCTACATTAAAGGAAGGATGGATTTCTCATTGAAGAGGTTGAGTTTGAGTTTGAGTGTGGCTTCACATTGTGTGCTACATTAAGGAAGGATGGATTTCTCATGAAGAGGTTGAGTTTGAGTCTGTGGCTTCACATTGTGTGCTACATTAAAGGAAGGATGGATTTCTCATGAAGAGGTTGAGTTTGAGTCTGTGGCTTCACATTGTGTGCTACATTAAAGGAAGGATGGATTTCTCATGAAGAGGTTGAGTTTGAGTCTGTGGCTTCACATTGTGTGCTACATTAAAGGAAGGATGGATTTCTCATGAAGAGGTTGAGTTTGAGTCTGTGGCTTCACATTGTGTGCTACATTAAAGGAAGGATGGATTTCTCATGAAGAGGTTGAGTTTGAGTCTGTGGCTTCACATTGTGTTCTACATTAAAGGAAGGATGGATTTCTCATGAAGAGGTTGAGTTTGAGCCTGTGGCTTCACATTGTGTGCTACATTAAAGGAAGGATGGATTTCTCATGAAGAGGTTGAGTTTGAGTCTGTGGCTTCACATTGTGTGCTACATTAAAGGAAGGATGGATTTCTCATGAAGAGGTTGAGTTTGAGTCTGTGGCTTCACATTGTGTGCTACATTAAAGGAAGGATGGATTTCTCATGAAGGAGAGAACAGTTTCTACATCCTCTTTGTGATATGACCTGAGAAAGCTTCCGCTAGCTTTGAATAAAACAGAGATTAAATATTTATGTATTGAAATAAAGGAAGAAAAAATAGTAACTTCAAAGCTAAATTCTAATGAATTCACTGCGGATACAACCGCAGTTAAAGAGCTCAAATAATGAATATTGAATATTGGTGTTTTTTGCATAATTGTAATAGTTTATATTACTCATTACCAGGTATCCTAGTTTTCCGCTATAAAAAAAAAAAAAAAAAAATTCTCAGATAAAAAATCTGCCTTATTCCACAATTAAAATAAAAGGCTAAAATTGCTCATTACTCAATACACTAGGACTGCTAATGTGTTATAAATAGAGGAGATAATGAAGTAGACAAGAATAAAGACCACACTCCATGAATAAAGAACACACCCCACACCTCAATGTGTTCTTCTTGTCTGTGTGCACCCCAAACACTATGTTGGGTTTAGACTGTACTTGATGTGTTTGGGTGCTGGATGGCATTCAGATCATTTGTTCTCTAGGAATATGAGTATTCACTGATATTTTCTATGTTATGTTTGCTATGTTCTACTGTAAAGGGGTCTGATTTGTATTTAATATGGAAAATGGGCTTCGGTAGACGAGGCCAGGAGAAGGTTATGTTGCTCGTAAGAATGTGTTCCAGTAGCTCACAGATCGTGTGAGGTGGTTTGATGACATTGTAACAAGCTGTGCTGAGCCATGTAAAAGCTCTCCCGGTGATGCATGGTAAGTCATGGCCAGGCCTGTGGGTTGGAACGTTTATTAAATAACAGATATCCGCTAGTTAGTGTTCGTTCACGTCGCAGAGTCTGCACACCACAGTGTTTTAGTGCTCGTTCACGTCGCAGAGTCTGCACACCACAGTGTTTTAGTTAGTGTTCGTTCCCGTCGCAGAGTCTGCACACCACAGTGTTTTAGTTAGTGCTCCTTCCCGTCACAGAGTCTGCACACCACAGTGTTTTAGTTAGTGTTCGTTCACGTCGCAGAGTCTGCACACCACAGTGTTTTAGTTAGTGCTTGTTCACGTCGCAGAGTCTGCACACCACAGTGTTTTAGTTAGTGTTCGTTCACGTCGCAGAGTCTGCACACCACAGTGTTTTAGTTAGTGCTCGCCCGCAGAGTCTGCACACCACAGTGTTTTAGTTAGTGTTCGTTCCCGTCGCAGAGTCTGCACACCACAGTGTTTTAGTTAGTGTTCGTTCACGTCGCAGAGTCTGCACACCACAGTGTTTTAGTTAGTGTTCGTTCCCGTCGCAGAGTCTGCACACCACAGTGTTTTAGTTAGTGTTCGTTCCCGTCGCAGAGTCTGCACACCACAGTGTTTTAGTTAGTGCTCGTTCCCGTCGCAGAGTCTGCACACCACAGTGTTTTAGTTAGTGCTCGTTCACGTCACAGAGTCTGCACACCACAGTGTTTTAGTTAGTGCTCCTTCCTGTCGCAGAGTCTGCACACCACAGTGTTTTAGTTAGTGCTCCTTCCCGTCGCAGAGTCTGCACACCACAGTGTTTTAGTTAGTGTTCGTTCACGTCGCAGAGTCTGCACACCACAGTGTTTTAGTTAGTGCTCGTTCACGTCGCAGAGTCTGCACACCACAGTGTTTTAGTTAGTGCTCCTTCCCGTCGCAGAGTCTGCACACCACAGTGTTTTAGTTAGTGGGGAAAAATCGCAGAGTCTGCACACCAAGTGTTTTTAGTTAGTGCTCGTTCCCGCCGCAGAGTCTGCACACCACAGTGTTTTAGTTAGTGCTCGCTCAAGAGTCTGCACACCACAGTGTTTTAGTTAGTGTTCGCTCCCGGAGAGTCTGCACACCACAGTGTTTTAGTTAGTGCTCCTTCCCGTCGCAGAGTCTGCACACCACAGTGTTTTAGTTAGTGTTCGTTCACGTCGCAGAGTCTGCACACCACAGTGTTTTAGTTAGTGCTTGTTCACGTCGCAGAGTCTGCACACCACAGTGTTTTAGTTAGTGTTCGTTCCCGTCGCAGAGTCTGCACACCACAGTGTTTTAGTTAGTGTTCGTTCACGTCGCAGAGTCTGCACACCACAGTGTTTTAGTTAGTGCTTGTTCACGTCGCAGAGTCTGCACACCACAGTGTTTTAGTTAGTGTTCGTTCACGTCGCAGAGTCTGCACACCACAGTGTTTTAGTTAGTGCTCCTTCCCGTCGCAGAGTCTGCACACCACAGTGTTTTAGTTAGTATTCACCACAGGGTTTTAGTTAGTGCTCCTTCCCGTCGCAGAGTCTGCACACCACAGTGTTTGAGCTGCTTCACTGTTTTTCATGCTGACAGATTGGATCAGGATTACACCTTGGTTATATTTAGCCGTCTAACAAAGACTATTAGGTGATATGTAGTTTCAGCCCGAGGACAGATACGTTTCCTCTTAATGCTTTTTTTGCAGAAGCTCATTACAAATGTCATATTCATATAATTTGAACCACTTATATTATTCATAAGAATTCCCTAATTGAATTACAGGGGGGAAAAAATCAAGTAAAAAATAATTATAACTGCTCTAGGCAACCGAATAGAAGTGCTAAATGTGGCTATTGATTGTTCAGATGGATAGCCTCACAGATTGGCCATTACTGAGAGACAGTTTATCTCATCATTCTGTTCTGAGATTGTGTAATATAATGTATTCATTCTGTTCTGAGAGTGTGTAATATAATGTATTCATTCTGTTCTGAGAGTGTGTAATATAATGTATTCGTTCTGTTCTGAGATTGTGTAATATATGATATTTGTTCTGTTATGGGATTCTGTAAGATATGAAAGCTGCATCTCCCTGATTCCAGTCAGTTTCAGTCACGGAGGGACAGACTCCAGATCTGACAGGCTGGTATAGTGTTGACAGTAGGCTGCTTAGATATTGTTCAGTGTGTAGCGGGCAGTGCTGTGTGCTGCGCTGCTGTTACAGATTCTGTCCCCCCTGTGTGTGAGATGAGATGAGGTTAAAAGCTCTAATACAGTGAATGGACGAGCCTGACTCTCTCGATCTGTTAAAGCGCAGGCTGCTGTTACAGATTCTGTCCCCCCAAGAGATGAGGTTAAAAGCTCTAATACAGTGAATGGACGAGCCTGACTCTCTCGCACAGCGGTTAAAGTGCTCATGTGTGCTGCGCTGCTGTTACAGATTCTGTCCCCCCTGTGTGCGAGATGAGATGAGGTTAAAAGCTCTAATACAGTGAATGGACGAGCCTGGCTCTCTCGCACAGCGGTTAAGGTGCTCATGTGCGGTGCAGGGACTCGGCGGTTCACTTAGTCTGCTCCCTGTTTCATGTGCATACCGTCAAATACAGACTCACGTCCGCCTGGTTTCACACACCCTGATTAGCACTAATGTTGATTTAGATAAGTCCAAGACTCGTGCTGATCTGGGTCTATGAAACCAGCCATGCATGACCTGTGTTATTTCCCAATACTCTAGTGGTGTTCAATTCAGCTTCACAATGATGTCTCAATCACACACGAGTCAGCATTCAGTTTCATTGAAGTGTGATCGAATGTTGCAATTGAGCAGGACAATAATGTTCTGTTTTTTTGTTAAATATCTCAGATCCCTTTTTTAAGTAAAGATTAGTAACATATTGGAAGACAATAGTTTCCACTCTTCTGGTGTGAATGAAGTGCAGCTCATCTTCTTACAAAGCATTTAAAAGCATAGCTGCTAGTGATAAACAGGCAGTCCGTGGGCATGGATAACGATAGAAGGTTGAGTTTAAACATGTTCATCGTGGATTGACACCATGAGCCACTGTCTCTAACCCTCCCACTATTTCATTCCTGTGCAGCAGCAGACACTCTTCTGTGTTCCCTGCGCCACTGAGAGAATGCTTTGTACTTAAGAGAATTACTCTGATCCGCTCCTGCCCTGCTGTTTATACTGAGTTTAGAGATTAATATACCTGCGCGCGACGCTGCTTCCAGTAATCCGCTCTGAAATTCGGTGCTTTGAAAAAGGAATCGCTTCATCCACAGAGGAGAAGACATGAAGAATCGCTTATCGAACTGCAGTCCTGACTGGAATGACTGTCTCACTCCAGTGTGTCATTAGCTGTCAGTCCTGTCTCTCTCCCTCTGCATGGATGGCTTTATTTATTTGAGTGAATTCATTGCCCTTGGTATCTGGAGCAGTGATTTAATGTCTCAGATTGATTTAGGGGTCAGTTTGAGCTCCCCATGGGATAAAGCACCCCACTGCAGGGGCCATAGGGTGCAGTGCTGCAGGGGGCCAGCAGGGTGCAGTGCTGCAGGGGGCCAGCAGGGTGCAGTGCTGCAGGGAGCCAGCAGGGTGCAGTGCTGCAGGAAGTCCGCATGGTGCAGTGCTGCAGGGAGTCAGCAGGGTGCAGTGCAATGAAATTCAATGATTTTGAGGAAAATAACCTTTCCGCCTTTACTGAAAAAGCAATTACCGTTCTTTAAGAAAGCCCAGCACAAGATGAATGAGACAGCAGACCTCCGATCAGGTTGAGTTTAATAGAGATCCCATTGGTGCTTGACTTGTTTCCACATCTAATTAAAATGAATTCCAAAGTATTAATTTAGTCCCCTGACACTTCCATTTAGTTTCCAGTGCATACTTTGTAAAATATCTCAGGGTCAAAATGGTCTCTTGTTTGGGGGAAAGCTTTAATTAACTTGAGGGTCGTTAACTAACTGCGCTGCACCGTCCAGAGAAAATGGAAGCACTTCACACCACCACACTTCTGATGACCAGGAGCTGATGTGATGACACGTTCGCATTGCCTTCCATTATGATGTCACAGTGTAGCTTCCTGCAGAATGTCCAGTAGAATGTGTGCGGTGCTTCTTTTTCACACTTGCTGTGTGAAGAAGAGATCTCATGGTTAAGTCTGTGATGAGAACACTTACCCTGCGCATGAGGACAGACTCACATCAAACACACATGTAGCTTGTGTGCTGTTGTTAACCCGTTTCGTGTGAATAGACTTGCCTATTGTTATTGCATATGGACTCTCTGAAGTCTGGCTGTCAATCAAGAGTAAGGTAGCTGTAAACTTCTGACTCTCCGTTGGTCCTGTAACCCTATAGCAAATCCAGCCTTGAATGAGGGTTATTACACACAGCGTGCAGTAATGATACCGGGTCACAAGTGGATTAGCACAGCACAGCACAGCACAGCACACTATTGGTCCCTCAGTAGTGTCATCACCTGCCTCCTGAATGGCTGATTGCTTCTCTGTGTCTCTAGCTGCTTGAAAGCTCCTGAATTCGTATTGATTGGCTGGGAGGGGATTGTAGTTAATGGGTGACAGTAACGTGTGTCTTTTTCTTTGTCGTTTGCAGTGGGAGCGCTTGTGGTTCCTGGTTCTCTGTTCCACCTTTTTCCTGATCCTTTTCTGGTTGTATTTCTGGTGGGAGGTCCACAATGACTACAATGAGTTTAACTGGTGAGTACGACGCTCTTTCACTTGCCTGGTGAACCTTGTGGCTCTTAGAAGGACACTGCTAAGTTTTAATGAATAACCAGCTCATAAGCAGCTTCTCTGAAACGCATTCAAAATTGGAGGGGCAAAATCATCATGCCATCATGTCAGGGGGGCAAATCGGTTTGAGAATATTCAGCTGTTTCAACTGTTGGACATTTCAGTTCTTGAAAGACATTAATCCTCAGGTTACCCCAAGGCCCTGCGGGTGTATTTATTTCATCTAAATTGAGCCGCATGACTGGACTCGGTTCAGTCAGGACAGCTCTCTTAGCAATGCCTGCCGATTTGACTGGACTCGGTTCAGTCAGGACAGCTCTCTTAGCAATGCCTGTGCATGACTGGACTCGGTTCAGTCAGGACAGCTCTCTTAGCAATGCCTGTGCATGACTGGACTCGGTTCAATGATAATAAATACTGTGTGCAGAACAATGATAATAAATATTGTGTACAGAGCAATGATAATAAATACTGTGTGCAGAACAATGATAACTCCAAATGGAATGAACAGAACCCAGAAGCACTCCCAATGACTGCAAACATCCTACAAGGACAAGAGAAGCTCCAACACATCCCAGGTCATTCTGGTCTGTCGCTGTCCCCACAGGTTCACTTTCTCCAGTTCATTTTTGCACCTGCTTTGCTCTCTGTACAGGTTTTTATATAACAGGACAGGCTATTGGAGTGACTGGTCAATTCCAATACTCGTCACAACCGCGGCTGGCTTTTCCTACATTGCTTTTTTACTGGTAAGTTGAATTTCCTAATTCATCGTTTTACTGGGGTTTCAAGTGTCATGTGTGAGGCAGATTGAGAAGTCAGGACTCCAGTGCAGTTGTTATTATTCTAATAATAATAATCTTCTCCTGACACCCCCTCTGCCTCTCAAGCAGAGACTGCCAGCTGTGCCTCGTTATTATTCCCACTCGTTCTGTGATGTGAGCGAATATCATTTCACTTTTGACTGGAGACGGATTGAACCCAGGCTAGCCCACTGCACCTCCTGACAATGTACTGGAGTCATTTATATGTATTCTAGCAGCCGAAGAAAACAAAGTGCTGCATGAAAAGTGAATGAGGAGTTGCACTGGAGAGCACCACAGGGACTGTGCCACACTTCATTTCATGAGGCTTGAGAGCGCAGAGCCTGGGGCATGCTCTTCAGTCAGGCACATTAACTGTGAACACACTGCGCTTGGCTTCTTATTAACAAGGGCAGTGTGCGCTTCTGTCTTCCAGATTCTAGCACTGTGTCACACCGCGGTGGGACAGCAGATGAACCTGCACTGGCTGCACAAGGTAATGCAGAGCCGCGTGGATATTCTACTGCATGTCTACCTGGCTTCCTCGCTGTGCACTTAAAGTGTGTTTATAATGGAGATGCGCATCCGCTCTTCATTTCCACCTTAAGGCATTTAGTCCCATCCTGTTTCCACTACAAGAAGGTATTCTGCAGAAGCAGTTTGATTTCGTGTAAAGGGAGTTTCAGTAAATGTCAGCATGGTGGCAGTAGCAGGAGGGTTAGAGAGAGATCATTATTTGTGGTGTTTGTTTCATGCCTTTTATCTAAGCAGAGTTCTTTGCCTCATAGCTGTCTCTTTCTCTTCAGTTTGCAGTGACAGTAGCCCTGGTAGTTACTGTGATATCAATGATCTCTATGGAGCAGCTTTGGGGAGAGGAATGGGACATTCTGCTTCTCTCATTCCAGGTGAGTGCGAGCTTGCATGCTTACAATATGTGACCTGGAACCAACTCCCCAGTAATGTTGTTGAAGCTGACACCCTGGGATCCTTCAAGAAGCTGCTTGATGAGATTCTGGGATCAATAAGCTACTAACAACCAAACGAGCAAGATGGGCTGAATGGCCTCCTCTCGTTTGTAAACTTTCTTATGTTCTTATGACCTCTCTGTGTGAGGAATGCATAAGAATCAAAGAGAGCGAGGAAAGGGCTTATTTGCTGAGGCGTTATGTATTGTCTTATGTTGATCCCACCCACTTTACAGAGTTTAACCCGGAGACATTAGCTGGCTTGCTGTAATGTTTTGATTTGCTTTCTGGCTCGGTATTGCTGATGTTCTCCCCATCGACTGTGCAGCAGTAACGCTGCAGGCCCTCCACACGCTAGGAGATCCCTGTACGCCGCTTGCTCTCGGAAGGCATTCTGAACACTCCACTGAACTGCCTCTTTGTTTCTGTTTCTAGGCTACAGGTCCATTCTTGCACTTAGGAGCTGTAGCAGCCATTACCTTGCTGGCCTGGCTTGTAGCTGGGCAGTTTGCACGAGCAGAAAAAAGCTGTAAGTAAAAAAAGTCTCTTCCGTGTTTATAGAAACCCTCGCTAATCTGGACCATTCAGCAAAAGCTCCAGTCCAGATTAGTGATTCTGATTGGTACCATTCTAAAAATGCCTTGTGATAGCCCTGTGCATGAAACATACAGACAGCGGCACATGTTTTGCACAATCGTCACACAGAACTGTGATGTTGAAATTCCTACAGCTGCAGTTCTCAGCCTGCGTTGCATTATGACAGCATGGTTCAGATTAGCCAGAGTCTACGGTACTTGTATCAAGACATCCCTACCAGTGTCTGGGCTGGTTTAATCACTGATAACACTCAAATAAACAGACACCCTTGGAGAGACAAATAGGAGCATTGCATCCATTAATGTCACTAAAACTGGGCTGTAACGTCTGTGCTTGGCCAGAAAGGACCTGTGAGGTGTAGAATGCAAATGGAATGGCAGAGTATTCCAGATTCTTCGCTTGATGTGTAAGGAGTGATCCTCCATTATAATTCAACATCAACCCTGTCCTTGAAGGACAACGTTCCCAAGTCTTCAGCTCTGCTGTCCTTCACCTCAATATGAAGAAGCCAAAGCTTCAGAGGGGCTTCTGTAGTGTCTCAACTGTATAAAACCACAGCAGACACAGCTTCACAGGGGCTTCTGTAGTGTCTCATCTGTATAAAACCACATTTCTAAGAAGGTATTACACTGTGGGTGTTTTCTCTCTCTCTCTCTCTCTCTCTCAGGTTTCCAGGCTGTTTTACTCCTCACATATCTGACAGTTTTAACAGCACTTTACCTGGTCCCTCTGTCGATCACCTCACCATGTTTAATGGAGAAGAACAACCTGGGACCAAAGCCAGCCATCATCGGCCATCAGGGAGCCCCAATGGTACGCAATGACCCTGAACTGTGCAGGCAAGGCAGCCCACTGCTCGCGTGGGATTAGGGAACCTTTACAAGGGTGTTTCCACATGGGGAGAGTGAATTTGTGTCTCATTCTGAGACGACCAGCAAAGACCGACTGTACCGAAGTTAGCTGCTTCAAACTGATCAGTAGAATCCTGCTGCTTTTCAGACATTCATGTCTTTCCAACCAGACCAGTGCTGAGCGGTGCTGTCAGCAGCACTCCTCTATTGACTGATCACCTGAGAGTAGTTTAGACAGCGACAAAGAGAACTTGCTTGCTGTTCATTCTTCTCAGATGTATTACCTGTAGCCTGTGTTGATTGCATGTGCATATTTATTAATAATCTCTATGCATATTTATTTTAGTTTTTATGTATCTTTAGACATGTGCTTGAATCCTGAATTATGTTGTTTCTATGTTGAGCGTCATTAATGGGATGATAGGGTTCCCTGGTCATGTTGGAAGGAGTTCAGTGGAGGTGTGGGATTGAATGGGCTGCCTAATCATGTTGTTGAAGGAGTACTTTTCAAGAGCAGTGATGGGAAACCAGGACCAGTTGAAGGAGACACTTTCACAATGAAGTGGTGATAGATGGAATGGACAGAGGGAAGGAGAAGGAGACTCTTCACACAGAGAGTGGTGATGGGATGGAATGGGTTACCTAGTCATGTTGTTGAAGGAGACTCTTCTTCACACACTGAGTGGTGAGGGGATGGAATGGGCTGCCTAGTTGACAGAGGGGCAGTGCTAAGCAGGGCACGGTCCTACAGACTGGGCTAGACTCATTGTGAAATTTAAATGCTTGCGTTTTCAGTTCATGCCTTAAATTGCAGTTCTTTTACCATGCAGCATTTAAACACTGCCAGAAAAACATGCTTAATACGAGATTATTCCAGATACAAATCTTAGTCCAGTAAACAGTGTCTTTTGATTTATTCTGATTTTGTAGATGGATGATTAATACAATCAGTCAGAACTTCTAAACTGCTCTAATGAAGTACTGCAAATGAAAATGAAAGCACACTCAAATCTACAAAGTAATGAACTGGATGTGCAGAAAACAGCATATTCTTAATTGCAACTGTAATTGAGAAACCATGCATAATAAATTCAATTATTGTAGCTAGACTGTAGCTTGATGGCACCAAATGTACACTTGCTAAACAATCCAACTGCTTAATGTCCAATACATTGATTTATTATGTGTGAGTGTGTGTGTGTGTGTGTGTGTGTGTGTGTGTGTGCTTGTACATGTCATGTCTGCTTGGCTGCAGTCTTGCTCGGTTGGATAATAAGTCTGTTTCCCTGGATAAAGACTGGGAGCCTGAGCTGTCACCCTCGGGCTCTCAACAGCAGATTACAGAAATTACCCCTCCCCCCCCCCTCGCTGGCTGGCACTTTGACTCCTCCTGGGCGCGAGCAGCTGGCAGGATGCAGAGCTCCCTCCTGAAACTTGTTCAAGGGGCAGTGGGCATCTAGTCTGTCACTGGCTGCCTGTCATTACCAGCAGTGCCTCCCCTAGCAGAACGACACATGCACAGCCTCATTGTATATCAGGGACGGAAATAACACTCCTATTGCACAGCAGTTTCACCCATTCCACATAGTAATTCCAGTCGTAGTGTACAGGTAACAAACTCAGGTGTGTCTTATTAAACTCCTAGTAAAACCAGGAATGGATCACACTGCTGTGCACCGGGAGTCTTCTTTCCACCCCTGTATCTGTCAGCTGCTTCCTATTCTTCCTGATAAAGTTAAATACACATGGTCCTGTTTGAGGTGTTTTGTATCATTATGGAGCTAAGATGACTGATCATTTAAATACATGGAAATGTTGTTACAGCAGAGCGTACAGGGATAGCAACAGTTTTCATTTCTGTTTCCTTTTTTAATTTCATTTTTTGAAGCTGGCTCCAGAAAACACTCTGATGTCATTCCAAGAGGCTATAGAACAGAAGGCCAGTGGGCTTTACGCTGACGTCAAAATCAGGTAATACGACTGTTTGCATTGGCTTGAAAGAGGGCCACTCTGAAGCTGAGCGAACACCAAGCCACTTTGTGGCGTGGAACTTGCTTTCAGGAGACTAGGCTTCAGGCCACTGCACGGCACACCAGGGGAGACTTGGGGTTTGATACAGCAAAGCTGCCTCAGACTAGGTCTCCCGGTCTCCTGGAAGCAGGTTTCAAACCACTGTTCCTGAAAAAGGGTCTTCTTGTTCCCTCAGCTTAAGACGCTGGGCAGAGGTTGGGGGGTACCTGCGGATGCCAGACTGGGGTTGCTGATAAGAAATCTTGAAGCAAAGAATAGCGTTCAGTCCAGAGTGTGTGGAACCTTGAGGTCTGTGGAAGATCATGAGGAGCCATGCTGTGCATCTGTGCAGAGCGTCTAGCAGCTTGGGTTACAATCCCCACTCTCCAGGACGCTCTGAAAGGAGAGAGATGGGATGCTCGCTGCAGGGGCTGGAAAACATGCCTGCGCACACTGCATTGCTGGCACTCTCTGAAGCACTTTTAGGATTTAAATGGCAAGCGGTCTGCGTTGAAATGGGATTGTGATTTAATATGAATAAACAAAACGATGCATGTACACTGAAGGGCTATTCCTGTTCTGCTGTGGAATATTAGACATATCCTTTGCTTGATTATATTAAGAGAATGACATTCTGTTTCAAGTGCCCTGATTTGATGAAGCTTCAGATTGTCGTGCAGTACACCTGAGACTATTACAGGCGTTGCCGAGGTAACAGCACAGCAGAGTTTCCACAGTGACCTCTAGTGGACACATCCCTTCACTGCAGACCCACGGTGCATTGTAAAGGCAGCTGTGTGCTTTCTCCCCTCAGCCACGATGGAGTCCCCTTCCTAATGCATGACAACACTCTGCGCAGGACGACGGACGTGGAGAAGCTGTTTCCAGAGAGAGTGGGTCAGGACTCCTCCATGTTCAACTGGACTGATCTGCAGGCACTCAACGCAGGGCAGTGGTTCCTCAAGGTATCTAGTGCTATGGAGACCAAATCTACAGTGTGGGCATCGGGATTGCATTGTACTGTGAAGACCAGCATAGACTCATTATATAGCATGCACATAGATTTCATTATACTGTGAACATGCACATAGATTTCATTATACTGTGAGCATGCACGTAGATTTCATTACTGTACGCAGGCGCACAGCTACTAATACTAATGACAGTGCCGCTGTAGTGACGCCTGTTCTCTTTATTTCCCAGGATGACCCGTTCTGGACCGCATCATCGCTCTCGGAGGCGGATTGGGCCCTCGCTGGAAACCAGTCTGTTTGCACCCTGAATGAAGTACTGCAGCTGGCAAAGAATAGCAGCAAATCCATCCTGTTCAATGTGAGGAGGCCTCCCCCGGAGCACCCGCACCGAGAGAGCTGGATCAACGTGACCCTGCACACAGTGCTGCAGTCTGGAATCCAGCAGCAACACGTGAGTCACTGTGATGCTCAATGAGATTCCAGTCATTTCATTCCAGCCTGGCTGGGTTCAGATCCAGGGTGCTTGCTCTTCCTGAGAGAGCTGGATCAATGTGACCCTGCACACAGTGCTGCAGTCTGGAATCCAGCAGCAACACGTGAGTCACTGTGATGCTCAATGAGATTCCAGTCCTTTCATTTCAGGATGAATGAAAGAGGTCACCCCTGTCCTGTTGATGGATCATTACCAATCCCATTAATAAAACACAAGGACCAGGCTGGGATCAAGTGAGACATGCAGCCCAGAAAAAGCATGTCTTCTGCAAGAACTACTAAATGCAAGGATAAGCAAGGGCTGCATGCATTTATTTTTGTACAAAGAATGTTTGGAATCCTTCCTTATCCTTATGCAATCCTTGCATAGTTCTTGCATGTCTTGCTTGATCCTTGACTGAAATATATACTGAGACATTAATGGACATTCCAGCTATTTTCACAGACAGGGTCAGTGTACAAACTCAGTGCTGCTTTCTGACCCCTGCTAGTTCCCTGTTTTATGGAGCATCAATCAATCATACCTCCAGGCCCAGTAAGAGTGTCACCAGCTTGTGTTAACATTCTCTGAACCCGTGAAGCTGGAAAGCTTGGCCCTGTTTTTCAGCAGAGGTTTGAGTTGTGCTCAGTTTCCAGTAGCTGCAGCTCTCGCTGTTCCTGCCTGTAATCCGCTGCTTCTCTGCAGGTTCCAGTAGCTGCAGCTCTCGCTGTTCCTGCCTGTAATCCGCTGCTTCTCTGCAGGTTCCAGTAGCTGCAGCTCTCGCTGTTCCTGCCTGTAATCCGCTGCTTCTCTGCAGGTCATGTGGACTCCTGACACAGACAGGCAGCTGGTGAGGCAGACGGCTCCGGGGTTCCAGCAGACCTCCGCTGTCAAAAAGAGTGTGAAGATACTTCAGGAGGAAGGCATAGTCAGACTGAATCTGAGGTACAACCAAGTCAGCACCCAGGAAATCAGGTACAGACATAGACATGGCTTTATTTCTTTATTTAGTGCATGTATTTATAATGTTAGAAAAGTAAAAAGAGCGTTGAGAGCCTCTCTGAGGCGAATCATCAGGTGCAATTGACATGAACTGCTTTTAATATGCATTATTTCTATATATATATTATATAATATTGACAGTATTTACACTGACTGGCCAATACATTAGAAAATGCAAGTCAAATAAAATTTTTTAAAAAACTAGCCTGGATTGCATGCAAATCTGCTTGGTCACGTGACATGTCATGTGATCCACTAAGAGTTGTGTGCAGCTATTCAGCAGCAGTCTTGGTAAAGCAGAAGGGTTCCGGTGACTGTACAAGGGCAATGAGTAGCGGTCGGGCCCTCAGCTGAAATATTTGTCCTCTCATCCTGCTAGCACACATCTCGCTTGCTTGGACCCCTCTAAGCTGGGTCACAAGGTGAACCCATAATAGACATTGCTAAGCTCTCTCTAGGTGATTTGAGACACATTGAGCCAGCCGTCCATGCATGCGTATCCATGGAGACGCGGCGCCCCAAAGCTAAAGAGTGCTTGTGTTTGGTGTCAGGGACTCCAGAGAAGGGAACGTGAGCCTCACCCTGTTCACAGTGAGCGAGTCGTGGCTGTACTCTGTGCTGTGGTGCAGTGGAGTTCAGTCTGTCACCTCCGACGCGCCACACATCCTCAGGAAGCTGCCTTATCCCATCTGGCTCATGGTAAGAGACACCATGACAAGGTGGCTTATCCTCCAGTTTGGGGCTTGTTTTCTAGTTAGGGTTATAGGTGGTTCTGACGTGGTGTAATTGTAACCAGGTGCTTTTTACTGAAGTGAATGTAGTGCTGAAGTGCTTGTCCTGCATCCATGAGTTCATTCTTGGCGTCTGTAGAAAGCTGTTTATGAATTGCAGCAGCATTGCTTTTATATGGTGTAGTGTTAGTGATGAATCTCTGCTCTGTACATGCTTTAATTTGCACAGCAGATAACTCACTTATTGACTTTCTCTGGGCATTTCAATCACACAGCCTGGCAGCATGTTTGGGCATTTGGAACAGATCCCTGATCCCAATGCATTGTCTTAATGGGGTTGGGAAGTCTTAATAAATGGACATTGGTCACTTTTTTTTGCTAATTACATTTTTGTAAGTCTCTGTAGATTTGTTCATTTCAGTGATCCCAAACTGCCTGTACCTGTTCATTAGTAAATAAGCACCCCTCTTTGCTGCTCATGCTCCTGCGGGTATGACAGCATTCCTCAGACTCCTGCGTGACTGTGTATAGCTCATCCTCGTTTAAAAGTCTGCCTTGCTGTACTGAGGTCAACTACTTTAGTCCGGTACAAAATATAAAGCCGATGACACGTGTGTCTGTTTGTTGGTTTTGGCGCCTCTAGTGGTTCCCTGGTGCTCCTGCAGTGTTTGCATCTTGAAATCAGCCTCTTTTCCACTCTCCTTTTCAGCCTCCAGAGGAATACAAGCTGCTCTGGATCGCAGCGGATGTCATTTCTTTTATTGTAATAATAGGAGTTTTTGTGCTGCAGAAGTAAGTATCACTCTTTATTTTATTCTTAACTGTATTGAACTTGCAGTGCACTGCACATAGAGTCAGTCTCTCAGGCCACTCCTGCTAACATGACTGTGACTTTCAGATGCCTCAGCCCTGCATTATTACCTATTGACTTCAGCTAGCGGTTTGCTGCCTGTCCCAGTTACAGGAATGAAAGATAGATCTATTATTATTATTATTATTATTAGAAGGTATGCTAGCAGAGCAGATCACTGTATTGCCGCTGATGTCCTGATCGAGTATATATGTGAATACTGATAGAAATGTACACTACAGCCCTGCAGGACTTGCACAGTGTTGTGGGTGAAGGATTTCTCACATGCGCCCTGTCTGTGTTAAACCATACAGTACAGTATGAATTCAAAAGCATTTCATTTGTGGTGATGAGTTTGCAGCATTCCTGAAATCCATATACAAGTAATTCAAATGCACTGATAGACTGATAGACTGGAATGAAGAATAACAGGGTTCTAGATCTATCTGTTAAGCATTTTAAAATGTGTGTGTGTGTGTCTGTGTGTGTGTGTGTCTGCGTGCGTGCGTGTCTGTGTCTGTGTCTGTGTGTGTGTCTGTGTGTCTGTGTGTGTGTGTGTGTGTGTGTGTGTGTGTGTGTCTGTGTGTGTGTCTGTGTGTGTGTGTGTGTGTGTGTGTGTGTGTATAAATAAAGCAGTAGGTTAACCTATACTTTCTATTGTCTGAGGGACTGTTTAGCTTTTTTGATCAATGTGTTACATGAACATCCTGCTCTCAGCTGATGAAGGTGCGTGGCTGTTTTAAGCTCTTCTAATGGGGTGATATTTCATCTGCTTTCATCCCGTCAATACCCGACGTTCCCAACACAGACTTCATCAGCCCTAGTGCGAGTCCTGCAGCATGTAGGAGTGAGGGTGCAGTGGCTGTGACTGCCCAGTGCAGCTCCTTCTATTCATGACAGTTTCAGCCCTAGTGCGAGTCCTGCAGCATGTAGGAGTGAGGGTGCAGTGGCTGTGACTGCCCAGTGCAGCTCCTTCTATTCATGACAGTTTCAGCCCTAGTGCGAGTCCTGCAGCATGTAGGAGTGAGGGTGCAGTGGCTGTGACTGCCCAGTGCAGCTCCTTCTATTCATGATAGTGCCTGCCTTTTATTTCTGAGTACAGCGCTGCTGGGGACCATCGAAGCCCGGGTCAAAGCAAGGATGCTTCCCTAACTGGCATTGTAAAGCCTTGGAACATCCCCAGCCAATCGGCACGCTCCATTCCCTCCGATTCTAAGAGAATATAGTACAGTAATATAACCCTGTAGTGTAATATCTGTGGCACTGAGGAGCGTTCAGACTGCTGGGCTGGGCATTGCAATGCTATCAGCCACTCCGAGCTCGTGACAGACCTGTCATTCTCCAAAGAGGATGACCTAATGGACAGTTCAATATATACTGTACATGATCAGATCTGCTGCTAGGAAGTCACTGTGGAGGACAGTGCAAGGGTTGCATGGACAGGGTGTACTGGAAGCACAATGCTTGTTTAATGATGGCTACCAGGTTCCGTCAGTAGGCTGTTAGATTATCAGTCTTTACCAGATAGGGATGTCTAAGGGGTAGGGTAGGGGTAGAGTAGAGGTGGAGTAGAGGTAGGGGTAGGGTAGGGTAGGGTTATATCATGCTGTAGTTCAGTAAGCAGTTCTGCAGTCTGTGGACCCCAGTGGGGTGTTTAAAGGGTAGGGTAGGGTTATATCATGCTGTAGTTCAGTAAGCAGTCCTGCAGTCTGGGTGGTAGGGTAGGGTAGGGTAGGGTTATATCATGCTGTAGTTCAGTAAGCAGTCCTGCAGTCTGTGGAAGCACAGTGTGGGGTAGGGCAGGGTAGGGTTATATCATGCTGTAGTTCAGTAAGCAGTCCTGCAGTCTGTGGAAGCACAGTGTGGGGTAGGGGTAGGGTAGGGTAGGTTTATATTATGCTGCAGCCCTGCAGTCTGTGTGGAAGCACAGTGTTGGGGAGCTGAAGCAGCTGAATGAGGAACATGAACTGACTTCTCTTCTCTTCTCGCCTTGTTTTGTGTTTTTTTTCCTTTCTTCTCTGACTGCTGTGCATGCTTCTCTTCTGTGCTGCATTCTGGTATCTCACAGCTATCACATGATCAGGTAACTGACGCCTCTCTACCCATGATGCTCTCTCCCTCACCCTCTCCCTCCCTCCTTTTCTCTCTCTCTCTCTCCTCCTCTCCCTTTAACTCTGTAACTTTGAAAGGTCATATTGCAGACTGGTTGTACTATACTGAGTTTTATCAAACGATATCAACAATGTTTATTAACTCTTAGGTAATGTCCAAAAAGCATATTGTAAGGAAGATCTATTTTTGATAACCAAGTTAATTCGAGGGTTTTGTGATAAACTGTCATTTTAATGAAAATCCCAGTCAGGAAAACCTGCAGTGGAGGACCACACCTACCTTGTCAACAAGACAGACCGATGCAGTAATATATAATCTGTATGGACTGAATGGCCAGACCAGACCGATGCGGCAATATATAACCTGTCTGGACTGAATTGGTAAGATTTGTTTCAGAGCAGTCTGCCCCAGTTGAACCACGACTCACTCAAACATTTCCAATCTTTACATCTTGGTAAAGGACTGCGGACACGCTGAGCGTAGACGCATACAGTATCTTAAAACTGGATAACGAAGGACCTGCTGCTCTTATTGGCTCTGAGAACAAAGGGGGGCACCACTGAAACATTTGAAAGGTTATTTGGTTATATATTTACATTCCAAATAGAATCTGCTGAATTGTCATGAGCAGTGTCCAGCACTGTGTCAGTGCAGTAAAGGGCATGTTAAACACAGCTGGCCTGAAAGGAGGTAGGACGGCAGTGTGTGGAAATGAACATCAATGAGTGGAAATGAATTGAAATGAATTGAAATGAACAGCAATGAATGGAAATGAATTGAAATGAATTGAAATGAGTGGAAATGAACGGAAATGAGTGGAAATGAACAGAAATTAATTGAAATGAAAAGGTTTTTGTGACAGTGAATTCTGCAAAGGGTCTGTTTCATTGTGCTTGGCGGTGATCGTGTGTTTAATGTTTGAATGTTTCCTATTGATGTTTCATGGCACCCCCTCACTGACCTGGCTGAGGTTATGTTCATGGCACCCCCTCACTGACCTGGCTGAGGTTATGTTTGGGATGGTGGTTGTGTTGATGTTTCACTGACCTGGCTGAGGTTATGTTTGTGATGGTGGTTGTGTTGTTGGCACCCCTCACCTGGCTGAGGTTATGTTTGTGATGGTGGTTGTGTTGATGTTTCATGGCACCCCCTCACTGACCTGGCTGAGGTTATGTTTGTGATGGTGGTTGTGTTGATGTTTCATGGCACCCCCTCACTGACCTGGCTGAGGTTATGTTTGTGATGGTGGTTGTGTTGTTGTTTCCCCCTCACTGACCTGGCTGAGGTTATGTTTGTGATGGTGGTTGTGTTGATGTTTCATGGCACCCCCTCACTGACCTGGCTGAGGTTATGTTTGGCTGAGATGGTGGGTTGTGTTGTTGTTTCATGGCACCCCCTCACTGACCTGGCTGAGGTTATGTTTGTGATGGTGGTTGTGTTGATGTTTCATGGCACCCCCTCACTGACCTGGCTGAGGTTATGTTTGGGATGGTGGTTGTGTTGTTGTTTCATGGCACCCCCTCACTGACCTGGCTGAGGTTATGTTTGTGATGGTGGTTGTGTTGTTGTTTCATGGCACCTCCTCACTGACCTGGCTGAGGTTAGGCACATTGTATGATGTGGTGTACACAGAGCACATGCCTTGGATAAAAGCGTACACTTTCAAAGTGACATGTGAAGCGTGCAGCGGCCCCTTGTGTGTGGTCGGCCTCATTTATATGAGGTGTATCATGAATTGATATTGGTGGGTAGATGGCATGACGTACTTGGAGAGAAGTTACTTGTATTCACCCAGGACTGCACATGCATCACGTATTCCAGCAGTATCAAAGCTCTCAAGTGTGGGGAAGGGAAAGGTGCTTCCTGGCCCTGTAGAAATCACCCAGGCTTCGTGGAAACATGACCGCATGGATATATGTTGCTCTTATTTCAGATCAACTGCTGTTTTAACCCTTTCATTGCTTTATATGGGGAAAAATGGCATGTGGCTCATGCATCTGTACCCATATAAAGACAAGAAGTTTTTTTTTTTTTTTAATCCATCCCCATATGAGGTTGACATGCCTAATGCAGGCTGCTGTTCACACAGCTGTTCTGTATGCAGGCTGCTATTCACACAGCTGTTCAATATGCAGGCTGCTATTCACACAGCTGTTCTGTATGCAGGCTGCTATTCACACAGCTGTTCAATATGCAGGTTGCTATTCACATAGCTGTTCTGTATGCAGGCTGCTATTCACACAGCTGTTCTGTATGTAGGCTGCTATTCACACAGCTGTTCTGTATGCAGGCTGCTATTCACACAGCTGTTGTGTTATGTTGTAGATGGCGTCTGGGAAGCATAAGGAGCTACAATCCCGAGCAGATCATGCTGAGCGCTGCGGTGCGCAGGTCCAGCCGAGACGTGAACATCATGAAGGAGAAGCTCATCTTTTCAGGTACCCCCTCGCTGTCAGAGCAATCCTGGTATCTACAGGGGAGGAAGCAAGTGTATAGAGAGTTCTCTCAACAGAGTGTGACACAGAACCCACTGATAAGTGTGACAGACAGACAGACAGAATCAGTTTCATAAAAAGGCTATTTATATATTTATTTATTTATATTATATATATATATATATATATATATATATATATATATATATATATATATATATATATATATATATATATATATATATATATAAATAATTATAGTTTGACTCTAAAATGAATGTAGAAATGACAAAGACTCAAATAAAGCCTGAGCTGTGAGTCCCCACAGCGGACTCCTCTGAGTGCTGACTCTCCTTTCCTTTGTTCCAGAAATGAGTAACGGTCTTGGCAGTGCAGAGGAGCTGTCCCTGTGCTCTGAGAACGGGTATGAGGGCTACACTAACGAAGCAATCACTCCCAGAGACCAGCAGCACCATGCCAGGATGCAACCCAACTACGCACAGAAAACACCTTGCATCCTGCAGGATCACTAACCAATGGGATTGTGTTTCTTTCCACTCAACTACTGCCTCTTCTGACACGTTATTGCTGATTTGTTGAAGATGTGTTTTGTAACAGGAAAGTCAGACAGTATCCTTGTAGTTTGGGTTTGTAGAACCTGCAGTGATCGGGGGAAAAACAGGCTGAGAAAAGATGTGCTGGCAGCATCAAAACACAAACTGTGAGGGTCTGTTTGTTGTTGTTTTCAAGTCCTTGGCAAATGAGTAACTTGATGTAAAAAGTTTTGATGTGGTTTGACAATAAAGATACAGTTTATTCAGAAGATATATAATATACCGTAGTAGCCAAGTAGCCTTTTAGGCCCTGTCCACACTACATACCCGACCTGGAGAACAGCACTCTAAACCATTTTCATTAATCCAGCTCAAAGCCTCCACACTGAAGAACCGTTTCATGTTTAGACCCTGTCCACACTACATACCCGACCTGGAGAACTGCACTCCAAACCGTTCTCATTAATCCAGCTCAAAGCCTCCACATTGAAGAACCGTTTCATGTTTAGACCCTGTCCACACTACATACCCGACCTGGAGAACAGCACTCTAAACCATTTTCATTAATCCAGCTCAAAGCCTCCACATTGAAGAACCGTTTCATGTTTAGACCCTGTCCACACTACATACCCGACCTGGAGAACTGCACTCCAAACCGTTCTCATTAATCCAGCTCAAAACCTCCACACTGAAGAACCGTTTCATGTTTAGACCGGACCTGGAGAACCCACACCGTTACATACCCGACCAGGAGAAAGGCACTCCAAACCGTTCTCATTAATCCAGCTCAAAACCTCCACACTGAAGAACCGTTTCATGTTTAGACCGTCCACACTACATACCCGACCAGGAGAAAGGCACTCCAAACCGTTCTCATTAATCCAGCTCAAAAGTATCCACACTGAAGAGTTCCTTTCATGTTTTACAGTTCCCTGTGCTGCAGTGAATCCTAGCAGTGGAAATTAATACGATAGTATCCCACCATGCACTGTATTTTATTTTAAAATAATGTGTTATGCTTCATATTAATGGAGGTGCATATTGCTAAAAAGAAATAAAACAAGTATTTTGGAAAAATACAAACACACACCCACACACCCACACACCCCCCCTCCCACCCACACACCCACACACCCACATACCCACATACCCACATACCCACACACCCACACACCCACAAAAGTAGGGCTTGAAGTTTTCGGGTTTTATTTTTAATCAGGTGACATCCCTTTAAAACAAATTGAGCTGATTCTGTTTTCATAATTAAACTCAGAAAAAAGCTGTTAATTACAAGACAATCTTTGTTTTTACCTTCATATCACCTGAGCCTAATTCTGGATTACACCAAACATACCACAAAGCATTTTGGGATATTGGAGGATACACAAAAAATGTAGTTGGGTATTACAGTGTCCACACTTCTAATAAACCGCACTACCGATGCGATCTAATTAGAACCGGACTCGAGACTACCCGCGGTGGGCTGCAGTCCGGTATTAAATACTGCGGAGTGTGGACGCTAACCGTATTTAGCACTTTTAACCCGGTTTAAAGGTATGGTGTGGACAGGGCCTTAGTTATTTATGTGTGTAGATATGGAGGTATGTATGTGTGTATTTATTGTGAGAATAGTTAGAAAATGTGGACTCAGTAGGTGATGTGGCACATGAGTGTAGTGATCCCCAGAAGGAGCTGAATCCATTTACACAGTATGGAGAGGAGGGAGAGGGAACAATATAATGAAACTTCAAGATCTCTACAGTGTACATCCCAGTGTGTTCCCAGTCACCCAGCTGTGTTTGAAATGTGAACCGTGGCTTTGATTCTTTACTTCCAGGAGTGGATCCACAGGAATATGTATTCTTCATGAAGTGAAAGTGTTGATATGCTTTGCTGGGATTTGAATTGTGTGTGTGTGTGTGTGTATCTCAATCAAACCTGCTTATTCTTACCTTTTGAATACGACACACAGATTGTGTGACAAGTCTGTTTGAGTCTCTGGTCCGGTTCATTCTTATTGTGTATCAATCCGCTTGACCAGTGTTTACAGGGGAAAGGGAACCGTTCTGAGGAGCTGTCCCGTTCATAACTGTGGACTGAACCACGGGTCAGTCTGTGAGGATTTCAAGCCATCAATACAGTTCAAAGGGTTAAATTCACATCAAACAAGACAATCAGGTTTCTGCGATCTGGTGTCTGAACGGGTTCAACTGGAAACCAAACAGAGAGAGAGACGGCGTGAAGAGAACAGCATGCTCTGAATTCAAGGACAGGTTTATATGGAGCGGAGTGGGTGGAATGTTAATCATCATGTTATGTACCTTTGTATATCTCAGCAAAAAGAATTACAGTCAGCAAATATCTGCCACTTACAGAATGACTGGCTGTTATTAAGTATTTCCTCCAATTCCATGTTTTGTGCTGTTTCTTTGGGACATTCTTGTTTTTTTTTGTTTGTATTTGTATGCTTTTTTGTGATACCAATCTGTGCAATAAATTATTTTCCAATTTGGATTGGAGTCAGTTTGCAGGAATCACACACAGCTTCGATCAAGCAATCTGCAGCTCCTGTCAGTGATGCTGGACCTGCGCAGGCAGGATCATTCCTGTTAATCCTGCGAAGATCCACCTTGCCAAGGCCTGTGTCACACATTCAATACATAAACAGGACTGATGAGTGTGAAGAGCACATTTATAACAAACAACACGGCACACTATATTAGTACAGCACCTGTGTGCTTTTCAAAAATGATACCCCCACCCCCTCTCAAAAAAAAATAGAGAGATAATATAGCAATGTTCCTGCTGTATGCAATAGTCAGCTATAGCTCAGGTCAAGAGTTCTGATGCATCAATAAGTTTAGGATTGAGATAATATTAAATATATATATAAAAACATAATTTAGATATTTTGTTAAATATCATCTAATCAAATAAACTACTGGAAGCCATAACAGTTACAGTATTTCATGTTAGATCTGGAAGTGTCCCATCTTTTATTTGTCAGTTTTTCGTGAAGTATCATGTCAAGTACTACAAAGCGGTGTGTAATTCAACATGTTAACGTAACATTGTTCAGCAGGGTTCATTTGACTTGATGAAGCACAGTGAGTTCAGTCTATAGGATGATGCTAAACTCTTGTCCATAGCTGTACAGTATGGGATACAGTGTCAAAACAGTGATTCAAACACCAAACACTCACTGATAAGGCAGAGACTTCACAAAGAGAGAGAGGAATGAAATATTATCTTTATATTATATTACATATCTGACAGTTTCTTTCCCTAACCCTGTGAGGAGATGTTAATGCACCCCTCGTCAGAACACATTCCCAATGAGATGTTACTGCACCCCTCCTCAGAACACATTCCCAATGAGATGTTACTGCGCTCCCCTCGTCAGAACACATTCCCAATGAGATGAGATGTTACTGCGCCCCCCTCGTCAGAACACATTCCCAATGAGATGTTACTGCACCCCTCCTCAGAACACATTCCCATGAGATGAGATGTTACTGCACCCCCCCCCAATGAGATGTTAGAACACATTCCCAATGAGATGAGATGTTACTGCACCCCTCGTCAGAACACATTCCCAATGAGATGTTACTGCACCCCCCTCCTCAGAACACATTCCCAATGAGATGTTACTGCACCCCCCTCAGAACACATTCCCAATGAGATGAGATGTTACTGCGCCCCCCTCCTCAGAACACATTCCCAATGAGATGTTACTGCCCCCCTCCAGAACACATTCCCAATGAGATGTTACTGCCCCCCTCGTCAGAACACATTCCCAATGAGATGAGATGTTACTGCACCCCCCTCATCAGAACACATTCCCAATGAGATGTTAATGCACCCCTCCTCAGAACACATTCCCAATGAGATGTTACTGCACCCCTCCTCAGAACACATTCCCAATGAGATGAGATGTTACTGCACCCCCCTCGTCAGAACACATTCCCAATGAGATGTTACTGCGCCCCCCTCGTCAGAACACATTCCCAATGAGATGAGATGTTACTGCACCCCCCTCATCAGAACACATTCCCAATGAGATGTTACTGCACCCCTCCTCAGAACACATTCCCAATGAGATGTTACTGCGCCCCCCTCGTCAGAACACATTCCCAATGAGATGAGATGTTACTGCACCCCCCTCGTCAGAACACATTCCCAATGAGATGTTACAGCACCCCCCTCGTCAGAACACATTCCCAATGAGATGTTACTGCACCCCCCCCTCGTCAGAACACATTCCCAATGAGATGAGATTACTGCACCCCCTCATCAGAACACATTCCCAATGAGATGTTACTGCACCCCTCCTCAGAACACATTCCCAATGAGATGAGATGTTACTGCGCCCCCCTCGTCAGAACACATTCCCAATGAGATGTTAATGCACCCCTCCTCAGAACACATTCCCAATGAGATGAGATGTTACTGCGCCCCCCTCGTCAGAACACATTCCCAATGAGATGAGATGTTACTGCACCCCCCTCGTCAGAACACATTCCCAATGAGATGTTACTGCACCCCTCCTCAGAACACATTCCCAATGAGATGAGATGTTACTGCGCCCCCCTCGTCAGAACACATTCCCAATGAGATGTTACTGCACCCCTCCTCAGAACACATTCCCAATGAGATGAGATGTTACTGTTCCCCTCGTCAGAACACATTCCCAATGAGATGAGATTTACTGCACCCCCTCGTCAGAACACATTCCCAATGAGATGTTACTGCACCCCTCCTCAGAACACATTCCCAATGAGATGAGATGTTACTGTGCTCCCCTCGTCAGAACACATTCCCAATGAGATGTTACTGCGCCCCCCTCGTCAGAACACATTCCCAATGAGATGAGATGTTACTGCGCCCCCCTCGTCAGAACACATTCCCAATGAGATGTTACTGCGCCCCCCTCGTCAGAACACATTCCCAATGAGATGTTACTGCGCCCCCCCTCAGAACACATTCCCAATGAGATGAGATGTTACTGCGCCCCCTCGTCAGAACACATTCCCAATGAGATGTTACTGCCCCCTCGTCAGAACACATTCCCAATGAGATGTTATTCAGAAACACATTCCCAATGAGATGTTACTGCGCCCCCCTCGTCAGAACACATTCCCAATGAGATGTTACTGCACCCCCCTCGTCAGAACACATTCCCAATGAGATGAGATGTTACTGCGCCCCCCTCCTCAGAACACATTCCCAATGAGATGTTACTGCACCCCCCTCCTCAGAACACATTCCCAATGAGATGAGATGTTACTGCCCCCTCGTAGAACACATTCCCAATGAGATGTTACTGCACCCCCTCGTCAGAACACATTCCCAATGAGATGTTAGAACACATTCCCAATGAGATGTTACTGCGCCCCCCTCGTCAGAACACATTCCCAATGAGATGTTACTGCACCCCTCCTCAGAACACATTCCCAATGAGATGTTAAACATTCCCAATGAGATGAGATGTTACTGCCCCCCTCGTCAGAACACATTCCCAATGAGATGTTACTGCACCCCCTCCTCAGAACACATTCCCAGAATGTTATGCCCACATTCCCAATGAGATGTTACTGCTCCCCCTCGTCAGAACACATTCCCAATGAGATGAATGTTACCCCTCCTCAGAACACATTCCCAATGAGATGAGATGTTACTGCGCTCCCCTCGTCAGAACACATTCCCAATGAGATGAGATGTTACTGCGCTCCCCTCGTCAGAACACATTCCCAATGAGATGTTACTGCACCCCTCCTCAGAACACATTCCCAATGAGATGTTACTGCACCCCTCCTCAGAACACATTCCCAATGAGATGTTACTGCACCCCTCCTCAGAACACATTCCCAATGAGATGTTACTGCTCCCCCTCGTCAGAACACATTCCCAATGAGATGTTACTGCTCCCCCTCGTCAGAACACATTCCCAATGAGATGTTACTGCGCCCCCCTCGTCAGAACACATTCCCAATGAGATGTTACTGCACCCCCTCCTCAGAACACATTCCCAATGAGATGAGATGTTACTGCGCCCCCCCTCCTCAGAACACATTCCCAATGAGATGTTACTGCATGTTCAGAACACATTCCCAATGAGATGTTACTGCCCCCTCAGAACACATTCCCAATGAGATGTTACTGCTCCCCCCTCGTCAGAACACATTCCCAATGAGATGTTACTGCACCCCTCGTCAGAACACATTCCCAATGAGATGTTACTGCGCCCCCCTCGTCAGAACACATTCCCAATGAGATGTTACTGCTCCCCCCTTGTCAGAACACATTCCCAATGAGATGTTACTGCGCTTCACATTCCCAATGAGATGTTACTGCGCTCCCCTCGTCAGAACACATTCCCAATGAGATGTTACTGCGCTCCCCTCGTCAGAACACAAAAAAGGATTTCCCATCATAACTGGAAACAATCATTCAAGAACATTACCATGGAAATGATCCATGGAAATAGCAACTCAATTGTAAAAAAGTCGCTTGGAAAAATCAGCATTTTCAATAACACTTTGAATGGACTCCACACGAGTCGGAATGCAGCATTTATAATGCCAATCTTCTCCTTCTCTGGATATTTTTTTACACAGCAAGCATCATGTACAGAACAGGTCACTTTGTATGCTTTGTCACAATGAAACTGCACGAAGAAGAGACAGCTGCAGATTTAGAGACTTTACCAGATCTAAGCAGCAATTGAATATACCCAGGCTGTTGATCTGAGCTCTGACTCTTTCAATATTTTAACATTCAAGTAACTCAGAACAGTCCTGTCTGTATCTCGCCCCCTTCATGCCAAAAAAGAAGAACCTTTCATTTTGCTTTGGTCCTTTTATCCATTCTAGAAATAAAAGTTTAGAAGAGAACACATCCTCCAGGACTGTACTTCAAACACAAGCATGTGTCTGCAGACTGAAAGAGTATTAAAAACATAGTATAAGACTGTTTGCCTAACAAGGCAAATTACACAAAGTGCCCTGACCAATGAGGACACTCCTAGATCTATGACGTCATCGATCACATGGTGAGGCATAGAGGTTAAAAGCTTCACAGACTTTCATGGAATCCAAACCCTAACCCATATACAGTAAAGGGTGTGTGCGCTGCTATAATACAAGGGTGCAAAGCTGAACCCTGTAAACAGGAAGGGCATGTCTTCATGCTGGGGCTTACTGGATGGTTTCCACACAGACAGCAATCACACTGGCACACTTTTACTTTTACAAGAAACATCTCGAGTTGATGAACACGATGCTTACAGTAGGCTGTTTTTGGTATGAAGGGATCAACATTTTAAAAGGTATGGGTTACCAGACACCCGGAAGTATAAATAAATAAATCTATCCTGCCACACAGTCCGCAGTCCTGTACACCACAGAAAGCTTTAATAGCTGCCCTGTAAGGCTGCCGTGCCCGTGCCCGTGCCCAGTGTCTTGACCATTATAAGAAGTTCGTCTTCCTCAGGTGTCTGTTGGGAATCTCGATGGCACTGACCTGCAAGGGCCAGGACCCCCCCATGATCCCTGCCTGCAGGGCCACTCCGGTCACCACTGCCAGCTCCGGGTCCACGGACGTGTTGGGCTCCATCCCAAAATACTGAGCGATAATCTGCCGAATCCGCGGGATTCTCGTGGAACCCCCAACCAGAACGATCTCATCCACTTCCGACTTGTCCAGCCGGCCTTCCCTCAGCACCTCCTCGATGGGCGTGAGGATCTTCTGGAACAGGTCTGCGTTGAGATCCTCAAAGAGCTGCCTGGTCAGAACGTCCTCATAAACAACGGAGCCCGCGCTGCCCCGCAGGGAGAGGGGCACTCGGATCACGGAGGTCTGCCCAAAGGTCAGGTTGAGTTTGGCTGCTTCCACAGCCTGCCTCAAGGTGTGAATGTCTCCTTCGTGGGAGGGCAGGGCTCCATACTGCTCATGGACGCGGGTAAATACATGCTGCAGCAGCCTCTGGTTAAAGTCCTGTCCTCCCAGCTTATTATTACCTGAGGAAAATCAACAAGTTTATTTATATTTGCCTTGCAAATGACTGCCACTGGAGCTTGCATTTACTGTAGTGGGTGCATGTAAATATTCCCATTTCTAACCCAGTTCTGCTGCTTCATTTTAACACACACTACACAGCCCTGACCAAAGATTTCACATCACCTAGAATTGTAGGATTGACACAACATTTAAAAAAAATAATGAACATAATTTAGACATTTTATTTAACATCATGTCATCAAAGAAACTACAAATTGATGTGGCAAGAGTCTCCCAGAAGCCATAACAGTAGTGCAGTATTTCATGTCAGTCCCCTGCATGGATCCAGGACTGTGCAGACTTTTACTGCTCTCTGTCATCTTCTCAAATCCCGCTTATTCAACCTTGATTTGTAAATTCCTGTTATATATCTTTTTGCATTTCCCTTTATTTATATTTATTTTGTATATATTGATGTGTTTGTTTTGCATTTTATTACCTCTAACTTACATACTTTATATTTTGTTTCATTTCTGTAAGTCGCTTTGGATAAAAGCATCTGTTAAATAATTAAATAATAATAATTTTGAAATGTCACATTTTTCATTCCAAGTATATGGAAAACTACAATGCGGTATTTAATTCAATATGTTAATGTAACATTGTTCAGCAGGTTTCGTTTGTCTTTAAGAAGCAGAATGAGTTCATTCTCTAGGGCGATGCAGAACTTTGGGCCATAGCTGTACATATACTGGTAAGTGGTTTATTATATCGTATATTTAGCTCTTTAGTATTACTGGTAGAGTAAGTAGAGAGGTGCTTTGCTATCTTAATAAAAGCCATTTCATTCTCTGTTACTCTCCCAGTCACTCATTGTCATATTCTCTGTTTTTTAAAGACCTTGTTCACATCTGGGGAACTGAAAAGAATGTAGTTTCAGTGTGTGAGGATCACTCTGTGACTCGCTGCAGGGAGCACACACTCTCAAACAGCAGCGTGGGCCACCTAAACTAAACTAACACAGAGAAGCATCGAAACTTCTCAAACATGGAATCCACAGTGATCCGGGGAGTGGGTAAACAGTGCTCTTAGTAACATGTGCAATAAAAACGGTGTCCCCCTACCTGCCATAGCTCTGGTGAGAAACATCCCTCCCTGTTTGTTTAATAAGGAGACGTCCAGGGTCCCCCCTCCTAGGTCCACCACCAGCACATTGAGCACGTCTACCTTGTGTAGCCCATACGCCATGGCAGCTGCTGTGGGCTCATTGATAACACGCAGGACCTCCAGACCTGACAATGACAGAAGCACATGCTGATCGCACACAGCACACTGCCAGCGCATGCAATGCAATGCAATGGACGTGTGGCTGCCATTCAGACGTCCCTGGAGATGGAACCTCACCTGCTAGGTTTGCTGCCCGGACGGTGTAGTTCCTCTGCCTTTCATCAAAATCTGCAGGCACTGAGATGACCGCCTTGCTGATCAGGACCCCGAGGTGACCCTCCGCCATCTTCTTCATGTTTAACAGCAGGCGGGAGCTGATATACTCCGGAGTAACAGTGAACGTTCTATTGGTCGAGATGGAAAATTCAGCACTCCCATTGCGATGCAAAACCTACCGGTAAAAACACAAACAGCAAGTCAATCACTGACGTCTTTTTTCATATTTCACATATCGCAGGACATCTTTAAACCCTGTTACCAATTCTGTACTTTCTACACAAAGATGGTTTGCATGACAGTTTGGGGACGGAACGAAGACTCCCATTGCATAGCAGTTTGATCCATTCCTTGTTTCACTACAGGTCTAATAGAGGGGTGGTCCTGGAGTGCCGCAGGGTCTTCTGGTTTTCGTTCCACCCGCGTTCTCAATGACTTAATTAAACCAATTATTTTCTTAATTGGTCAACACTAAAACAAGTCGAGGTCTTTACCTGCAGGACTGTGGCTCTCCAGGACCAGGGCTGAGTTTGTTACCTCGACACACTGTGGCTAATCCAGCTCACAGTAAACCCTGGAATGGGTGAAGTGCTATGCAATAGGAGTCTTGTTTCCAGACCTGTAGTTGATGGGTGAGGATGAAATCTCTAACCTGAAACTGGTATGGAGTGCTTTCCCTTTCCAAGTCCTCGGGGGTGAACAGCTTCCCAATGAATCTCTTGGCATCGTAGATGGTGTTGAGAGGATTGGCGTCAGCCAGGTCCTGCCCCTCATACCCAGAATGGATGCCAGAGACCGTGAATGAGACCACACTGGGGATGCTCTTCCGTCCCTGCAAATCACCAATCACCTCCACCTCCCCCAGTCCCGGGTGGAACACTCCAACCGAACAGAATGTAGTGCCAAGGTCAATACCAATTACTTTTGGCTTGGGGGGTGGTAAGTATTGCTGTCCCAGATAACCAGCCAGAAAAAGAGCAAGGATAGCTGACCCTGAAAGAACAAAACCACACACACTTCATGATGCTGTTGTATTTACACATATTTAAGGGGAATCCACTGAAACATGTATCATTTCAAACATGGTTACTAATGGCAACTAAACCATCTGTTTACAGAATACTGGGAATAATGCAATGACTTTTTTTTGTTCCCTACGAGTCCCCCCGACTCGGCTTTACATTCAGCAAGTGAACTAGAACTGAAGCCTGGCGGTGTGCTTGTCAGTAAACGGTACCTTCAGTGCGATTATAGCACATGAATGAACGCACGCAGTGTTAATACTGCAGTGTATTCAGAACCGGCTGGAGGCCTGGACCGGTAACACCTGCTCAAGGGACCTGTTACAGCGGATGGTCCTGTCTCTATCTAAGACAGCGGATTGCACAGCTGCCGGTACGAGGTGCACAGAACAACATATTTATACAACTACCCACTTCCCTTTCTCGAAACCGCAAATAAAACAGAAACGTTTCTCTTTGTTCAGCGCAGATACATTGCTGGCAGCGGTCTGTGTGGAGTGTCTTACAGTCTGTACTGGTATCCTAGAAGGAACAAACGGCTGCTGCCAGTAGATTTTCTACTGGTACCAGTCACTCCGAATTATATTTCACAAATCAGCTGAAGTTGTATTAAATATACTGTATGTTGAATGTATATATTAGCTGAATTTTAACGAAACTTTTACAACACGCGCAAATCGACTACTATGAAACGAAAACAAAACCTCCTCGAAATAAATTATATGAACGACAACTAAACTATGACCTTAACAAGCAGACGCCAATGTGATCATTTCTCATGCTTTTCTCGTGGGTTAGCACTGTGGTCAGGCAATTGTGTGTGTCTGTGTTAAAAATCCATCCAGCTACAACTAAGTTAACAGCACTAGTACAACTACGCTGTTCAGTTACAACATTGTGTCATGTAACGGTAAATACAACACAAATAAACATACATCAATCAATCTCACTTACCCAGAATGGACATTTCCCCAGCCATGTTCAAACACAAAAGAGAACACCTGATTTAAAAAGGACCCTATGATCATCATCTGCCAGTTTCGTACTCTCTCTCTCTCTCTCTGCTTACTGATGACTGTACTTTACCGGCACGAAATACACGGTTCACGCAGGGATTGCCGGCAGTTGAAGTTTTATAGTTTGGCCGTCAACGTTCTAGTAAAAGGAACCGTGAGAAGTAATAAACTACAAATCCCATGAACCTCTGTGCCGGTGGGATGGAGAACAGCAAATCAGGAAGCTAATAGAATGTACCGAGAGTACGCATGCTCGCTTACACGTCTCGGCTCGTCAGAGGTGTTTGGCATTATGACGCAATCACTGCTAGTGCTTTACAGGGGGATTTAAATAAGACGGGCGTTTCTTAAAGGTATTTACATGCCCAAAGACAGGCGCCCCACGCTTACTTCTGTAGCGGTACCTTTAAGTGTTACAGTGTGGCACTAGCTGTGGTGTAATTATAGCTACGCATAATTAACAGACTTAGAACATGAGGTATGTGATTTGTTTAGTTGTTTCTTTTTGGTTACACGCGACAAACTATATTTTTGTTCTGCTCCAAAATGTAAACGCAGTGGAAAGTACATTATACGACCTTTTTTTTGTCAATGTGTTTATTTTTTAAATAAATGTCCCAAATCTGCATAGTTTATATGTTTACATGTTCTTTAGTATTAAGTCAATTCAGACCTTAAAATATGTGCGTTTTAACTGTACAGCATACAGCCCTTGCCACAAATAAAATGTTTGTAATAGCAGATAGCGAAGTATAAAAAAAATACCAAAGTAAAATGTCATTGGGTTGTGTCGTTTTTACGAACATCCAGTAGGCGGCAGCATTGCTTTACATCATGTCCAATGTATCGAGCGGCAGAAAGTAATACAAGCGTTGTCTCTTCTGTTTCGTTCTTCTCCTGTTATGTATACATAAAAGTGTTATTGTTATTTAATGAATGAAATGGCACACGTGATTTGTATCAGGCAGTTAAAGGAGTGCTGCCCAATGATCAGATAACCCCTGATCTGCCCTCTTACCAGAACTAGCAGCATTGCCACTGGGTTTATTTATACTGTGATGTGGGATATGCAGATTGTGGTGCTACTCTTTATTATAAAAAGTTTGCACAGCTTCCTGGTACTGAATCACTTCCCATGCTGTGTGCCAATTGCCGTCCAATCGTCTTGCTGCAATCTGGCCAGGACATGAACGCATCATTTTACAATCCGTAATGGTTTGAAAAAAATGTTTGATCACAATTCAAAAAGGGATTGATCATGCAAATACAATGCAAGAAAATGTACTTCAAAGCCTTGGTTATGAGAACATTTACGAACTAGAGTAGGCCATTCGACCCATCTAAGCTCGTAGAAACTGATTGGGTCTTAAAGGATCCAAGTGATTCTGCCTCAACAACATGACTAGGCAGCCCATTCCATCCCCTCACCACTGGGAAGAAGAGTCTCCTTCAGCAACATGACTAGGCAGCCCATTCCATCCCCTCACCACTGGGAAGAAGAGTCTCCTTCAACAACATGACTAGGCAGCCCATTCCATCCCCTCACCACTGGGAAGAAGAGTCTCCTTCAACAACATGACTAGGCAGCCCATTCCATCCCCTCACCACTGTGTGAAGAAGAGTCTCCTTCAGCAACATGACTAGGCAGCCCATTCCATCCCCTCACCACTGGGAAGAAGAGTCTCCTTCAACAACATGACTAGGCAGCCCATTCCATCCCCTCACCACTCAGTGTGTGAAGAAGTGTCTCCTTCAGCAACATGACTAGGCAGCCCATTCCATCCCCTCACCACTGGGAAGAAGAGTCTCCTTCAACAACATGACTAGGCAGCCCATTCCATCCCCTCACCACTGTGTGAAGAAGAGTCTCCTTCAGCAACATGACTAGGCAGCCCATTCCATCCCCTCACCACTCTCTGTGTGAAGAAGTGTCTCCTTCCCTCTGTCCTGAGTCTGTCTCCACTTCATTTCGAGCTGTGTCCTCTGGTCCTGGTTTCTGTGCTGCACTTAAAGTATTGGTTCTGGTTAGCTTTGTCAAGCTCTTTTAAGATCTGAAAGACTTTGACCATGTCCCCCCTGATTGTTCCTTGTTCCATACTGAAGAGATGCAGTTCTTTCAGCCTTTACCACTGCAATGGTATAACACTTGATGTAACCGGATGGGGGGCACGTGAGGGTCACTCTGCTATGAAAAAGGGAAGCCTGTAGTCTGTTGGAACAGCATCAGCACACACTGACTGAGTGACTTTATCATCACCCTGGAAATGTGAATTCAAAAAGCCTATTCCCTATAAATCATGTGTCCACGGGCTGGCATTGTTCAGAAAGATTGTGCAAGGCATAGCAAGGCTTATTTCCTTTAAGAAAAACAAACTGGACTCTTAAGAAGTGTTTTTAGCAACGACGACACTGAACGATGTTCAGCTCAGGAAGTGGTTTTTGTACTCGACACCACATTACCTGTTACTAAAGCTATCTAACTTTCCAAAACAGATTCAACTGATATCGTAGAGTTTTAATGTCAAAAGAGATTTTAACCTTTAAATGTCATGAGCCTAATAAATGAAAATAAAAAAGAGGATGCATTTAAAAACACTTATTAGCATACTTACAGCTGGTTTCACAGACCCATGATCAGTGCTAATCAGGGTCTGTGAAACCAGTCGCAGCTATTTGTATTACACCCTGTTTACACATACTTGCATTTTGCCATTCAGGACCATACATGGTTTAATTATGACGTTTAACATCTTAATTAATGAGGAAGCACAACCCTTATAAAAGTTTACCTCCACACCCAAATAAAAAGCGTCTCTCTCCTTCGCATGAGATTTCTCATGAAGCACATTTTCCAAGTTTGCTGAACTCTCCCCACAGTGGAACACCTTCCACATGTTATCGATTGCTATGCCAGACCTCTCTACAGCACGCTCCACTAACAGTGTGTTTCAGTGCTTCTGCAATGGCAGCTGCAGCAGCTATGATTAGTCACTGCAGGAAAGAAGGAATCCGCACACGAGTGTTTGTAAAGAGCGAGAAGCAAGATGTCAATAATGTATTGCTGCTGACATTTCATTTGAGAAAAAAAAACATTTTATTTCATTTCAACAACAAACCAGAATACATCAAATGATAGAAACAGAACGACGCACAGCACACAAAGTACATACTTAGGATGTAGCTTGAACGCTGTTATCTTAATGCAAATACGTGCAGTTACTGGAATCTACAACTTCACACACAAATACTGACATAAACGGTGCCCATGCAAATAGAATTATCCATTACTGAAAGTATGAAGATCTGGAGACATTGCTTCAGAAAGAAGAAAACACAATCAACAGCACTAACAAGAATGACTAATTACCAATTATAAATATATATATATATTATTGGTAAGATTTTGCATGATGCAAAGGGTAACACTTTACATTATGTATGTATTTCCATAGTAGTTACAGTAAATGCATGTGTACTTACACATCATTCCAGTGTCATTATGCAGAGTTACAATGTAATTATGCAGAGTTATAATGTACTTACAAGACCTTTAACAACAAAACCTTTGCACCTGGATTCATAAAACTACACTTCGACCTTGAAGAAAAAAACTAACAGAAACCGAGATCCACGGTCTTCAATGAACAGATCAAAAGAAAAAGAACTGCGATCGACAGTATTTACAATTTGAAATCGACAAACCACAATGTCTCAACAGAAATGACTGTTCTGCATCCCATCAGTACTGGAATAAAGAGCTACAACAATGAGGGTTTAGAGATACCTTTTAATAGGATCGGCTGAAGATGGGTAGAAAATACAAAGCTTTCCACTTCTCACCTGAAGAGGAGACCTGCCGGGTCTCAAAGCCAGTGTATCTTTGTATACTTATTCATCTGATCCTACTAAAAGATAGCTCCATCAAAAAAGTTTGCTTTGCATTACTTCCCTCATAGGGAGCAGTGCTGCGTCCCCTAATCTCCAGATACATCATGAAGAGTAGAATCAGGGCACTGCAATGGGTTTCTCTGTAGGGAGGGAGCAGCGCTGCGTCCCCTAATCTCCAGATACATCATGAAGAGTAGAATCAGGGCACTGCAATGGGTTTCTCTGTAGGGAGCAGCGCTGCATCCCCTAATCTCCAGATAGATCATGAAGAGTAGAATCAGGGCACTGCAATGGGTTTCTCTGTGTAGGAGGGAGCAGCGCTGCATCCCCTAATCTCCAGATAGATCATGAAGAGTAGAATCAGGGCACTGCAATGGGTTTCTCTGTAGGGAGCAGCGCTGCATCCCCTAATCTCCAGATAGATCATGAAGAGTAGAATCAGGGCACTGCAATGGGTTTCTCTGTAGGGAGCAGCGCTGCATCCCCTAATCTCCAGATAGATCATGAAGAGTAGAATCAGGGCACTGCAATGGGGTTCTCTGTAGGGAGGGAGCAGCGCTGCATCCCCTAATCTCCAGATACATCATGAAGAGTAGAATCAGGGCACTGCAATGGGTTTCTCTGTAGGGAGGGAGCAGCGCTGCGTCCCCTAATCTCCAGATAGATCATGAAGAGTAGAATCAGGGCACTGCAATGGGTTTCTCTGTAGGGAGCAGCGCTGCGTCCCCTAATCTCCAGATAGATCATGAAGAGTAGAATCAGGGCACTGCAATGGGTTTCTCTGCAGGGAGGGAGCAGCGCTGCATCCCCTAATCTCCAGATAGATCATGAAGAGTAGAATCAGGGCACTGCAATGGGTTTCTCTGTAGGGAGGGAGCAGCGCTGCATCCCCAATCTCAGATACATCATGAAGAGTAGAATCAGGGCACTGCAATGGGTTTCTCTGTAGGGAGGGAGCAGTGCTGTTTTAAATCTCCAGATACATCATGAAGAGTAGAATCAGGGCACTGCAATGGGTTTCTCTGTAGGGAGGGAGCAGTGCTGCGTCCCCTAATCTCCAGATACATCATGAAGAGTAGAATCAGGGCACTGCAATGGGTTTCTCTGTATGGAGCAGCCCTGCATCCCCTAATCTCCAGATAGATCATGAAGAGTAGAATCAGGGCACTGCAATGGGTTTCTCTGTAGGGAGCAGCGCTGCGTCCCCTAATCTCCAGATAGATCATGAAGAGTAGAATCAGGGCACTGCAATGGGTTTCTCTGTAGGGAGCAGCGCTGCGTCCCCTAATCTCCAGATAGATCATGAAGAGTAGAATCAGGGCACTGCAATGGGTTTCTCTGCAGGGAGGGAGCAGTGCTGCGTCCCCTAATCTCCAGATAGATCATGAAGAGTAGAATCAGGGCACTGCAATGGGTTTCTCTGTAGGGAGGGAGCAGCGCTGCATCCCCTAATCTCCAGATACATCATGAAGAGTAGAATCAGGGCACTGCAATGGGTTTCTCTGTGGGGAGCAGCGCAATTCCCCTAATCTCCAGATAGATCATGAAGAGTAGAATCAGGGCACTGCAATGGGTTTCTCTGTAGGGAGGGAGCAGCGCTGCATCCCCTAATCTCCAGATACATCATGAAGAGTAGAATCAGGGCACTGCAATGGGTTTCTCTGTAGGGAGGGAGCAGCGCTTGCCCCCAATCTCCAGATACATCATGAAGAGTAGAATCAGGGCACTGCAATGGGTTTCTCTGTAGGGAGGGAGCAGCGCATCCCCAATCTCCAGATAGATCATGAAGAGTAGAATCAGGGCACTGCAATGGGTTTCTCTGTAGGGAGGAGCAGCGCTGCATCCCCTAATCTCCAGATACATCATGAAGAGTAGAATCAGGGCACTGCAATGGGTTTCTCTGTAGGGAGGGAGCAGCGCTGCATCCCCTAATCTCCAGATACATCATGAAGAGTAGAATCAGGGCACTGCAATGGGTTTCTCTGTAGGGAGGGAGCAGCGCTGCATCCCCTAATCTCCAGATAGATCATGAAGAGTAGAATCAGGGCACTGCAATGGGTTTCTCTGTAGGGAGGGAGCAGGGCTGCATCCCCTAATCTCCAGATAGATCATGAAGAGAAGAATAGAATCAGGCACTGCAATGGGTTTCTCTGTAGGGAGGGAGCAGCGCTGCATCCCCTAATCTCCAGATAGATCATGAAGAGTAGAATCAGGGCACTGCAATGGGTTTCTCTGTAGGGAGGGAGCAGCGCTGCATCCCCTAATCTCAAATAGATCATGAAGAGTAGAATCAGGGCACTGCAATGGGTTTCTCTGTAGGGAGGGAGCAGCGCTGCATCCCCTAATCTCCAGATAGATCATGAAGAGTAGAATCAGGGCACTGCAATGGGTTTCTCTGTAGGGAGGGAGCAGCGCTGCATCCCCTAATCTCCAGATAGATCATGAAGAGTAGAATCAGGGCACTGCAATGGGTTTCTCTGTAGGGAGGGAGCAGCGCTGCATCCCCTAATCTCCAGATAGATCATGAAGAGTAGAATCAGGGCACTGCAATGGGTTTCTCTGCAGCCCCGGGAGGGGTTCCCTGTCCAGCTCCTCTCTGCCGTTATCTGAACTCTCGGATGTGATGTAACAGCCAGAGTCTCTGGGGCATTCATTCAGATGGGACGGCTCGAGTCTGAGGTTAGAGCCCAGCGTCTGAGGAACCTGCAGCTGTTCGCTTTCCTGCTCATTGTCATCTGTAAACAGCAAGACAAAAGCACAAGGTAAACAATCTGACTTCAGACACTCTGTTTTAAACATCTACACAGTGCAGGATCTTAACACCACCACCCAGAAATTTATAGACTGTTCTTTGCAAACCTCCCTTCATAAATGTGTCTCATAGTAAAAGCATTGCAAAGTGCGACAAAGTACAGTGAAAGCATACTTCTGTACACACACTTCCATAGCTCTGCAGTTCCACAACTCTGTTTGAGAACCTCTATATGGTAAAAATCTCAACCGATGATCAGCAGTAAAATTAAAACATTAAATTATCATACAGAACGTGAGTCAGTGCAATGAAAGAAAGTGAAAAGTACAGAAGTTTGTTTTTTTATCCTGGTTTAGATAAAAAAGGTTTATCAGCGCATACTGTACACTGCAGAAAGAGCAGCTGGAATCTGTTATCTGGGCCCATGAAACTGTACCTTAAGTGAAGAAGATGTCAAAATCAAGATATACTGATCTTAACGATACCATCAGCAAAAAAAATGTATCTAGATTCATTCAAACCATCAAACTACCAAAAATACGCTTTCATTTCCGTTACCACGAGCAATTACCATCAGCAATTTGAATGATTAAAATCAGCATGGGATCGTGTATGTAAAGTGTACACAACATTGCAAACACCTGCCTTAACACTGTCAATAAGGTGCAGAGGCTGCAGGCTGTCAGGAGAGTCTGTTTGCTAAATTAGTACGAAAGTCAAAATACAATTAGAACAAATGAAAGGTGCTAAACGTTGACAACCTCAATAGATGACTAAACGGCACTGAACTGCAAGACATTTCACAACATAACATTTGCACCAGGATTCATGAAACTACACTTCGACCTCAGAAAAAAACACAACAAATAAAAAAACTGAAATTCATTTTAAAAAGGAAGGCCAGTGTGACACGGAGCTGGTGCTCGCGGCTGCTCAGCTGCACTCACACTGCAGTGTGACACGGAGCTGGTGCTCGCGGCTGCTCAGCTGCACTCACACTGCAGTGTGACACGGAGCTGGTGCTCATGGCTGCTCAGCTGCACTCACACTGCAGTGTGACACGGAGCTGGTGCTCGCGGCTGCTCAGCTGCACTCACACTGCAGTGTGACACGGAGCTGGTGCTCACGGCTGCTCAGCTGCACTCACACTGCAGTGTGACATGGAGCTGGTGCTCGCGGCTGCTCAGCTGCACTCACACTGCAGTGTGACACGGAGCTGGTGCTCGCGGCTGCTCAGCTGCACTCACACTGCAGTGTGACACGGAGCTGGTGCTCACGGCTGCTCAGCTGCACTCACACTGCAGTGTGACACGGAGCTGGTGCTCACGGCTGCTCAGCTGCACTCACACTGCAGTGTGACACGGAGCTGGTGCTCGCGGCTGCTCAGCTGCACTCACACTGCAGTGTGACACGGAGCTGGTGCTCACGGCTGCTCAGCTGCACTCACACTGCAGTGTGACACGGAGCTGGTGCTCACGTCTGCTCAGCTGTACTCACGCTCTATCCCTGCCAGGTTCTCTATTGCAGCGAGCAGCCTGGTTCTGTGCTCGGGGTCGGACACGTTGAGCTCAATCAGGTGCTTCTCCTTCAGGTCCTTCAGGTCATCCACGGTCTGATAGCCATTGAGGAGGAGAGACGAGGCGTATTCCTGTTGAGAACGACACTGCATTTACCAGCGCAATGTCTAATATCACAACACTGAGCCATGATCCTAGTCAAGCAGCACTCATCAGTTAGCCCATCAGCCTGTTCAGTTTCACACAGGTTGTGACTTTGTAATATCTTCTAACAAACAATGGTAATGTTACTGTTCATTGCCGAGCAGGTGAGTACAAAACATTACGCTTTCATGTAATGTTGCTCAAAAGATGCTATGCTATGTTAAGCTTCTGTATTCAACTCTTTTTAATTGAATGGTTTAATTTTATGTGTGTGTGTGTGTGTGTGTGTGTGTGTGTGTGTGTGTTGTGTGTGTGTGTAAGTGTGTCTGTGTGTGTTTGTGTGTGT
>CM072670.1:63013465-63023465 GCA_036884735.1 Huso huso | reverse complement strand
GCTATCAACACACAAAATAAACCAAAACCCAGGGTCTTACCTGCTATCAACACACAAAATAAACCAAAACCCAGGGTCTTACCTGCTATCAACACACAAAATAAACCAAAACCCAGGGTCTTACCTGCTATCAACACACAAAATAAACCAAAACCCAGGGTCTTACCTGCTATCAACACACAAAATAAACCAAAACCCAGGGTCTTACCTGCTATCAACACACAAAATAAACCAAAACCCAGGGTCTTACCTGCTATCAACACACAAAATAAACCAAAACCCAGGGTCTTACCTGCTATCCACACACAAAATAAACCAAAACCCAGGGTCTTACCTGCTATCAACACACAAAATAAACCAAAACACAGGGTCTTACCTGCTATCAACACACAAAATAAACCAAAACCCAGGGTCTTACCTGCTATCAACACACAAAATAAACCAAAACCCAGGGTCTTACCTGCTATCAACACAAAATAAACCAAAACCCAGGGTCTTACCTGCTATCAACACACAAAATAAACCAAAACCCAGGGTCTTACCTGCTATCAACACACAAAATAAACCAAAACACAGGGTCTTACCTGCTATCAACACACAAAATAAACCAAAACCCAGGGTCTTACCTGCTATCAACACACAAAATAAACCAAAACCCAGGGTCTTACCTGCTATCAACACACAAAATAAACCAAAACACAGGGTCTTACCTGCTATCAACACACAAAATAAACCAAAACCCAGGGTCTTACCTGCTATCAACACACAAAATAAACCAAAACCCAGGGTCTTACCTGCTATCAACACACAAAATAAACCAAAACCCAGGGTCTTACCTGCTATCAACACACAAAATAAACCAAAACCCAGGGTCTTGCCTGCTATCAACACACAAAAAAAAACCAAAACCCAGGGTCTTACCTGCTATCAACACACAAAATAAACCAAAACCCAGGGTCTTACCTGCTATCCACACACAAAATAAACCAAAACCCAGGGTCTTACCTGCTATCCACACAAAATAAACCAAAACCCAGGGTCTTACCTGCTATCAACACACAAAATAAACCAAAACCCAGGGTCTTACCTGCTATCAACACACAAAATAAACCAAAACCCAGGGTCTTACCTGCTATCAACACACAAAATAAACCAAAACCCAGGGTCTTACCTGCTATCAACACACAAAATAAACCAAAACCCAGGGTCTTACCTGCTATCAACACACAAAATAAACCAAAACCCAGGGTCTTACCTGCTATCAACACACAAAATAAACCAAAACCCAGGGTCTTACCTGCTATCAACACACAAAATAAACCAAAACCCAGGGTCTTACCTGCTATCAACACACAAAATAAACCAAAACCCAGGGTCTTACCTGCTATCAACACACAAAATAAACCAAAACCCAGGGTCTTACCTGCTATCAACACACAAAATAAACCAAAACCCAGGGTCTTACCTGCTTTCCACACACAAAATAAACCAAAACCCAGGGTCTTACCTGCTATCAACACACAAAATAAACCAAAACCCAGGGTCTTACCTGCTATCAACACACAAAATAAACCAAAACCCAGGGTCTTACCTGCTATCAACACACAAAATAAACCAAAACCCAGGGTCTTACCTGCTATCAACACAAAATAAACCAAAACCCAGGGTCTTACCTGCTATCAACACACAAAATAAACCAAAACCCAGGGTCTTACCTGCTATCAACACACAAAATAAACCAAAACACAGGGTCTTACCTGCTATCAACACAAAAAATAAACCAAAACCCAGGGTCTTACCTGCTATCAACACACAAAATAAACCAAAACCCAGGGTCTTACCTGCTATCAACACACAAAATAAACCAAAACACAGGGTCTTACCTGCTATCAACACACAAAATAAACCAAAACCCAGGGTCTTACCTGCTATCAACACACAAAATAAACCAAAACCCAGGGTCTTACCTGCTATCAACACACAAAATAAACCAAAACCCAGGGTCTTACCTGCTATCAACACACAAAATAAACCAAAACCCAGGGTCTTGCCTGCTATCAACACACAAAATAAACCAAAACCCAGGGTCTTACCTGCTATCAACACACAAAATAAACCAAAACCCAGGGTCTTACCTGCTATCAACACACAAAATAAACCAAAACCCAGGGTCTTACCTGCTATCCACACACAAAATAAACCAAAACCCAGGGTCTTACCTGCTATCCACACAAAGACGCCATTTCCAAATATGGTAAACATCCTTTTATTTGCATTCATTTTACCAGCAGTTCATTTCAAAATGTGTGTTTGATCACTTACTGGAGGAGCTCCTGCCGCTGTACAGGCTTTCCATGGAGTCGCTGGCTTTCATAGAGGCTTTCTCTGAGTGCTGGCCGTGCCCGTGATCACCCTCGTGGGTCTCGCAGTCTCGCTCTGTGTCTTCACCCTGACAGGGGACACAAGCAACACAAGCTAAATAATACTCCTTTTATCAACCCTTTGCTGCCCAGTGTCCAAAATATTTGACATTGAGAAAATAAGCATTTAACAGGTATGGGAAGATACTCAGGCAGTAATGGATTCTCATATTGTGTGTCATTGTGCAGTTAGGCAGGGAGATACTCAGGCAGTAATGGATTCTCATATTGTGTGTCATTGTGCAGTTAGGCAGGGAGATACTCAGGCAGTAATGGATTCTCATATTGTGTGTCATTGTGCAGTTAGGCAGGGAGATACTCAGGCAGTAATGGATTCTCATATTGTGTGTCATTTGATTTAATTTGAATTATGGCTCAGCTATCCTTACTGTATATTGTCTTTAAAAAAGGACCAAACAGCAAGGCATACAGCTACAGTAAAAATATGAGTATTGAATTACAGTAACCTCTGGCTAAGAGAACACCCCTCGGGAAGCATGGGCACCATATTGGAAAAAAGCTCTTTTAAAAAATGATGTTCCAAGCCTTACTACATGAAAACATTGCACTTTAAAATTAAAATATGCCAAGGCCAATCCCGATATGAATCAATACATGCAAATGTATTTATTACTTATGTCATGACACATGTGCATCAGCATGTGAAATGCACAGAATAAGTAAGAGAACAGCAATAGGCAAGCATATGTCAATAAAGTGTAATAATAAACTAACTGACAAGCTAACGCTAATAAACTAACCTACAAACTAAATTAACAAAGCACCCCTGCACACATTGAAAATGCAGCAGCGGCTCTAACAGGAATTATGAATATGAGAATGAATTTTAACACAATGGTTATTAACACAGCACCGCCCCCCACACACAGCGGCTCTAACAGGAATTATGAATATGAGAATGAATTTTAACACAATGGTTATTAACACAGCACCGCCCCCACACAGCGGCTCTAACAGGAATTATGAATATGAGAATGAATTTTAACACAATGGTTATTAACACAGCACCTCTAACAGGAATTATGAATATGAGAATGAATTTTAACACAATGGTTATTAACACAGCACCGCCCCCACACACAGCGGCTCTAACAGGAATTATGAATATGAGAATGAATTTTAACACAATGGTTATTAACACAGCACCGCCCCCACACACAGATTCTCTAACAGGAATTATGAATAAGACAATTTTAACACAATGGTTATTAACACAGCACCCACACAGCGGCTCTAACAGGAATTATGAATATGAGAATGAATTTTAACACAATGGTTATTAACACAGCACCGCCCCCCACACACAGCGGCTCTAACAGGAATTATGAATATGAGAATGAGCACCCCCCCACACACAGCGGCTCTAACAGGAATTATGAATATGAGAATGAATTTTAACACAATGGTTATTAACACAGCACCGCCCCCCACACACAGCGGCTCTAACAGGAATTATGAATATGAGAATGAATTTTAACACAATGGTTATTAACACAGCACCGCCCCCCCACACACAGCGGCTCTAACAGGAATTATGAATATGAGAATGAATTTTAACACAATGGTTATTAACACAGCACCGCCCCCCACACACAGCGGAATATGAGAATGAATTTTAACAAATGGTTATTAACACAGCACCGCCCCCCACAACAACAGGAATTATGAATATGAGAATGAATTTTAACACAATGGTTATTAACACAGCAACACAGCAACAGGAATTATGAATATGAGAATGAATTTTAACACAATGGTTATTAACACAGAACCACCCCCACACACAGCGGCTCTAACAGGAATTATGAATATGAGAATGAATTTTAACACAATGGTTATTAACACAGCACCGCCCCCACACACAGCGGCTCTAACAGGAATTATGAATATGAGAATGAATTTTAACACAATGGTTATTAACACAGCACCCCCCCCCACACAGCACAATTATGAATATGAGAATGAATTTTAACACAATGGTTATTAACACAGCACCGCCCCCCCACACAGCGGCTCTAACAGGAATTAAATAGGAATTATGAATATGAGAATGAATTTTAACACAATGGTTATTAACACAGCACAGCACGCCCCCCACACAACACAATGGTTATTAACACAGCACCGCCCCCACACACAGCTCTAACAGGAATTATGAATATGAGAATGAATTTTAACACAATGGTTATTAACACAACCCCCACACACCACAATGGTTATTAACACAGCACCGGCTCTCTAACAGGAATTATGAATATGAGAATGAATTTTAACACAATGGTTATTAACACAGGAATTATGAATATGAGAATGAATTTTAACACAATGGTTATTAACCCCCACACAGCGGCTCTAACAGGAATTATGAATATGAGAATGAATTTTAACACAATGGTTATTAACACAGCACCCCCCCACACACAGCGGCTCTAACAGGAATTATGAATATGAGAATGAATTTTAACACAATGGTTATTAACACAGCACCGCCCCCCACACACAGCGGCTCTAACAGGAATTATGAATATGAGAATGAATTTTAACACAATGGTTATTAACACAGCACCGCCCCCCACACACAGCGGCTCTAACAGTTATGAATATTAGAATGAATTTTAACACAATGGTTAGTCCGCCCCCACACAAAAGATTAAATAAGCCATCTGAATTTGAGTTTGATGATGATGAGTTATCAGGATACAAAACAGTGCAGGATCAGAATCGATTAATTTTAACACAATGGTTATTAACACAGAATCACAGCGGCTCTAACAGGAATTATGAATATGAGAAACACCATCATTTAATCCTCGGCTAATTTACTGATGTTTTATGTTAAATTTACAAAACCAGAAACACATGGGAGATTATACATATCATTTTGAATGTATAGCAATGTTTGGAAATATTGTTATTGTTATTATATTAGGTTTAACAGGAATTATGAATATGAGAATGAATTTTAACACAATGGTTATTAACACAGCACCGCCCCCAACACACAGCTGCACTTATGATTGAGATCATCCTGGTTATGGCCCCCCACACACACAGCCTTAACAGGAATTAAATGAGAATGAATTTTAAAGAAACTAAACTAACCCAAACTAACAGGAATTATGAATATGTTTTTAACACAATGCTGGCCCACCGCGGTTTGTTACTCTTAGAGACCTGTTTGAAAAGACTAAACCTTTGCTGTGGTTCAGTACAGGAAGACAAGCCCCGAAACACCATCATTTAATCCTCGGCTAATTTACTGGTCTTATGCACAGACCAGAGACATGGGCATATCATTTTGAATGTATAGGAATGGGAAATGTTTGATTAGAGGTTTACGTGTGCAGTGATATTGAGGGATGTTTGAGCAGAGACGTGCAGCAAGTGTTAATAAGGAGGGATGTTTGAGCAGAGACCTGTGCAGTTTGATGTGGTTCAGGGATGTTTGAGCAGAGACCAGTGCAGCAGTGATAAGGAGGGATGTTTGATGTTTAAGGAGGATGTTTGAGCAGAGACGTGTGCAGTGATAAGGAGGGATGTTTGAGCAGAGACGTGTGCAGTGATAAGGAGGATGTTTGAGCAGAGACGTGTGCAGTGATAAGGAGGGATGTTTGAGCAGAGACGTGTGCAGTGATAAGGAGGGATGTTTGAGCAGAGACGTGTGCAGTGATAAGGAGGGATGTTTGAGCAGAGACGTGTGCAGTGATAAGGAGGGATGTTTGAGCAGAGACGTCTTTGCAGTGATAAGGAGGGATGTTTGAAGGAGGGATGTTTGAGCAGAGACGTGTGCAGTGATAAGGAGGGATGTTTGAGCAGAGACGTGTGCAGTGATAAGGAGGGATGTTTGAGGATGTTTGAGAGACGTGTGCAGTGATAAGGAGGGATGTTTGAGCAGAGACGTGTGCAGTGATAAGGAGGGATGTTTGAGCAGAGACGTGTGCAGTGATGTGCAGGATGATAAGGAGGGATGTTTGAGCAGAGACGTGTGCAGTGATAAGGAGGGATGTTTGAGCAGAGACCTGTGCAGTGATAAGGAGGGATGTTTGAGCAGAGACGTGTGCAGTGATAAGGAGGGATGTTTGAGAACACCAGCTGAATTTAGTCAATTTTCTTTTTCAGTGGCATGCTTTGAAATGACTTACATGTACGGTAAGTATCTTACACACTTTTTAAGTGACAACCTATTATCTGAGATCTCGGGATTTGATTGCTGTTAAAAGTTCACAAATTCATAGAATTGCCTTTTCATAGCTCACAACCTGTTACTACTGCCGTGACACAATCCCCTATCAAGTTCAAAGAATTACTGACTGAGTCACTGAAGCCTGGGTGGAAGTGTTGGATTGACTTAATAAATGAAGTAATTGTTTGTGTCTGACTGTACTGTTTCCAGGTGATAAAGACAACTCTATTTGGAGAAATACACAAACAAAGCCTAGCAACATATAAAACAGAATGGCCTGTATTTAGCGCTCAGAGATGCATCTAAACACAGCCTTGCATTCCTGCTGTTCACGTCCTACAAGATTGAAGGATGGCTTTACTGGAAGTTCTCTTATTGCTGGTTCCATTTACACTTCTGTTCCTTCACTTGGACCGTCCTTTCCGTCAGTCTTTGCAATGGCACACGGAAAAACGCTACATGTCTGAATTCAATAAAAAGTCCCAAAGCTATGGTGATAAAACCCAGCCCTAGTGTTGTCCTATCTGGTCTGTTGGGAAAGATGAAATTACATTTGGTGCAAGATTAACTGTGGGGGAAGATGTAATTAATTTGAACAGCCGGCAGTACTTGTGCTAATGGATATAAACAGTATAGTGAAGCACAGTGATGAAGGTGACAGCAGTACTCTGTCTGAAATGCCTCCAGTAAACCACTATTCTGTTTTTGTGTCAAATTGATTGAGTCAGTTTAATCTGAATCATGAATCATACAATAAAGTATTAGAGAAGAAAAGCACCTTTTCAAAGTGGAATTTTCCGATAACTACACACTTGTAGGGGGTTCCTGGTCATGCTATAAATAAGCCGAGCGCCCAGACGAGGCAGGCATGACCTGCAGGACGAGGGCAGCAGTGATGGGCATCTGCTGCAGGGATCGTGCTTATCTCTGGATCTGAAGGGCTGGAGCAGGGTTACAGACACCCTTACTCTAGACATGCTTTTAGACTGACCCCTTTTACCAGATACAAAGTGAAACAAACTGATAAACAAACTTTAACAGATCTTTAGGGTCTGGAAAGTAGAAATAATCCCCTTTTACATCTTAAAAGCTGCATCGTTTGGGACTTCCCTTATAAAGAACAGGTTTGAGCCAAAGCAGATCCACAAACACACACATTATGATGAAGGGGCTAAAAAAACTACAGTAGTTCCTCCGAGCTGTTGTTTAATACAAAGTAAGAGACCCGTGTGTGTGCTGCTTGAGCGAGCTCATGGGTGCTGTGAAGAACGATGGGGGCCCTGCTACTCACACCCTTCTGCTGATGAATGTGAAATGAGGAAGGAGTTTCTTCATGCCTCTTTACACAAGAAGCACATTTATTTCTCCTTTTCTCTCCTTCTGTTTGTGGACAGAATGTCATTTATAACAGATAACAGACTACATTTCACAAATGGGAAGTGGCAATTCCAAAGACATGTGTTCTCCATTGCAAAGGCAAGCAAGCCACTTTTGTATTGGAACTTGTAATACTTTTTTTGTACTTGTGTCTGCATCGCTACAGAGGCACTGCAAGTGCCTTTGCTTGAAGAGCTTTACTTAAAAGGGAACTACAGCAGTAAACAGAAAGCACAAGGCAATGCCGATCTGTAAGTAATGAGCTGATTAAAAAAAGAATGTGGAAACTAGTTATACACAACTTAACATGTAAGCTGTTGTCAAATCTGGACAAATCCGATGGAAACTGTAAATAGTGAAAACCCTTCATTTAAAATAATCTCTTTTATAAATGTCTTGAATATATTGCTTTTCATTACTGTTGGGACCGCCTCATAAAATCCGGGCAGGCAGCAGGAATATAAAATTGAGAACAGGAATGATGAAGGAGGGGCTGTATCTAAACACAGCGCAGGAGCAGCAGATATAACACATTGCACCCAGACCCCCAGGCTCCACGCAGCTCTCTCCAGTTACTAAACACAGCGCAGGAGCAGCAGATATAACACATTGCACCCAGACCCCCAGGCTCCACGCAGCTCTCTCCAGTTACTAAACACAGCGCAGGAGCAGCAGATACAACACATTGCACTCAGACCCCCAGGCTCCACGCAGCTCTCTCCAGTTACTAAACACAGTGCAGGAGCAGCAGATATAACACATTGCACCCAGACCCCCAGGCTCCACGCGGCTCTCTCCAGTTACTAAACACAGTGCAGGAGCAGCAGATATAACACATTGCACCCAGACACCCAGGCTCCACGTGACTCTCTCCAGTTACTAAACACAGTGCAGGAGCAGCAGATATAACACATTGCACTCAGACCCCCAGGCTCCACGCAGCTCTCTCCAGTTACTAAACACAGCGCAGGAGCAGCAGATATAACACATTGCACTCAGACCCCCGGCTCCAAAGCACTCTCCAGTTACTAAACACAGCGCAGGAGCAGCAGATATAACACATTGCACCCAGACCCCCAGGCTCCACGCAACTCTCTCCAGTTACTAAACACAGTGCAGGAGCAGCAGATATAACACATTGCACCCAGACCCCCAGGCTCCACGCAGCTCTCTCCAGTTACTAAACACAGTGCAGGAGCAGCAGATATAACACATTGCACCCAGACCACCAGGCTCCACGTGACTCTCTCCAGTTACTAAACACAGTGCAGGAGCAGCAGATATAACACATTGCACCCAGACCCCCAGGCTCCACGCAGCTCTCTCCAGTTACTAAACACAGTGCAGGAGCAGCAGATATAACACATTGCACCCAGACCACCAGGCTCCACGTGACTCTCTCCAGTTACTAAACACAGTGCAGGAGCAGCAGATATAACACATTGCACCCAGACACCCAGGCTCCACGTGACTCTCTCCAGTTACTAAACACAGTGCAGGAGCAGCAGATATAACTCATTGCACCCAGACCCCCAGGCTCCACGCAGCTCTCTCCCGTTACTAAACACAGTGCAGGAGCAGCAGATATAACACATTGCACCCAGACACCCAGGCTCCACGTGACTCTCTCCAGTTACTAAACACAGCTCAGGAGCAGCAGATATAACACATTGCACCCAGACCCCCAGGCTCCACGTGACTCTCTCCAGTTACTAAACACAGCGCAGGAGCAGCAGATATAACACATTGCACCCAGACCCCCAGGCTCCATGTGGCTCTCTCCAGTAACTAAACACAGTGCAGGAGCAGCAGATATAACACATTGCACCCAGACCCCCAGGCTCCATGTGGCTCTCTCCAGTTACTAAACACAGTGCAGGAGCAGCAGATATAACACATTGCACTCAGACCCCCAGGCTCCACGCAGCTCTCTCCAGTTACTAAACACAATGCAGGAGCAGCAGATATAACACATTGCACCCAGACCCCCAGGCTCCAC